>AOTG01000314.1:0-118144 GCA_000347475.1 Penicillium paxilli ATCC 26601
GGGGGGGTTCAGCGATACCGATGAAGTTCTCCAGGGTAACATCAGAGACAGAGCCGCTGCCACCGTTGCTCTTGATCATGTACATCTGGTTGGAGGACCAGGTGTAGATGTTGCGGTAAGTAATGTCGCTGATATCAACGTCGGTGGAGAGCGAGCCCATGGCGCAGCCACCACTCCAGTTGCAGTAGATGTTCTCGACCAGGATGCTCTTGGAGGGACTCTGTGTCAAGTTAGGAATGGCCGGCAAATGAGCAACAAAGCCCAAGACGATCAATGATTTAGGACTCGGAGTACACATACCTTGACAGTGACACACTCGTCCTTGTTGGTGACCTCGACCTAAATTTCCGTAGAATCAGCAACCATACCCAGCTAGTGCCAATTCGCAGCTCAGAGGGCATTTGCACATACATCGTGAATCCAGATGTCGTTAGACCAGACATCAATACCATCCAAACCACCGGAGTCACCACCACGAATAGCCATGTTGTAGACCTCGCCGTTGGTGCAGGTATCCATGGAGAAGTGGAAAGCAGGCGCATCGACGAGAATCAAATCGTGAACCGAGAAGTCAGAGACATCGTACAGACGCAGAATACGAGGACCACTCAAAGATCCATCCTTGTGGAACTCATAACCGTAACCCTGGACCGCACCCTTGGAGTTGGAACTGAACAGCTCAAAGTCGGAGGTGTGCTCGATGAAGATCATGTTACCTCCGTCGGAGCCAGTGCGGTAGATGGTACCATCCATGCGAATGGCAGTGCTCTTTCCACCGGTCAGGCTGACCCAGGACTCAAGGGCGTATTCTCCAGATGGGATATACACGACACCACCCTCTTTACAGTCATCCCAAGCGGAGCTGATAGCGGGACCAATGTCGGTCTTTCCGTCAGCCACGCCATCGTAGTCGAGGACGCTGCAGACTTTAGTGTTGGCCTTGGTGGCGTAGTCGGTGGTTGGTCCAGTCGACCAGGAGGGAGCGGCTGATGCGAGCAATGGCGCCAGGCCGATTGCGAAAAGAGAAGAGACGAACATCGCGGATGTCGAAAGAACGAATGTAGAGAAACTGTAAAAAGTAGTATTAAATCAAACAAGAAACAAGAAAACAAAAAGAGAGGATGGCTGCTCTGCAGAACGACGGCGGATGATCCAGTATATCAAGGAGATGGTTGACAAGTCCATTCAAGACATCTTGTTATACCTCAAACCGGGACTTGATCACAAAGGAGAAATCTCTCCGTATCGCCCCAGTCAGACCAATGGTTTCTGGACCCATTGAAACTGCCTCGTGCCGGATGAACTGTTTCCCTTGTTGACGGTGCTCCACAGGAGAACCCCCACAGCTCAACAGAGCAGCCATAGGCCAACAGTAACAGACATGAGGAGAGCCCCACACTATTTAGCTACCCCTTGTCAGAGACTTGAGATTATCAGGGTGACAGGGGAGCCGAGAGTCGTAAGATGTTGATTGATCGGCAAGTTAGAGCTAAATCTGACGCACCGGGCTGGGCGCTAGGGCCCGTCCATTGCAATTTAGCCGTGAGACTTTTGACTTTAGACAAAGTCTCCCTGGGGTTAGGGTTCGGGCGTGTGAGCCTTTTCCACTTGTTCAAGCGGGCACTGCCCAGGTGGAACAGAAAAATAATCATGTCCGAGTCCAGAAAGTTAAGTGGAAGTTCAATTGTTGCTGGGGTTCCCCCTTTTTACCGCTTAAACGATTCAACTTGACCTCTTAATGTAAATTTAGCAAAATAGTGTGGGTCTCTTGTTGAAGTGTTAGTTATAGCCAGTTATATTACTTTCTTATTTCAGCTTCTATAAATGTATAACTTGTCTTTTTAGCTCCATATAAGCTTTCGTTGCCCAATGGCCCCTGGGCAGAATAGGTATGCGGACTCGGACTGCAGCGCTGTGGACAGCTTGAAATCGCTCAAGTAGCGAGCGACATTTGACTGGGAAAACGTCGGTCCTTTCGTTCGCTGCTCTGCTTGGCTTTCTGGATTCTGGACCAAGCATTTCCAAGATGAGACGTGCAATACTTAAAATAATGTGAAGCAACCTCTCCAAATTTCTATAATCCCCGGGTCCTACTATCTTTGTCGCCCCTATTAGTCTACATGATGAACTCATTGAGGCAGCCCTACTCTGAGAGAATCCCCTCAACTGACCTGTAGGTGAATTTGCCTGTATGGTCGAGTCTGCCCAAGACCTGATGTCTTCAAGTTCTAAAATGCTTCCCAGCATGTTGAATCCCAAACCACGGATTCCGTGGAAAAATGGACCTTCGTTATCAGACTTTGTACCGAGGGTTTGAATTTACACTACCAACGAGGCCAGTCGCGATGTTTGAATTAGCAAAGATGGACCTGAAGAGATTCAAAGCTTCGATGTGTACTACTAGTATTTCGTGGACAAGGTATCTCAACTTCCAAGAACCTCCCAAACGTCACCGACTCATCCATGGATACAAATCAACACTACTAGGCTAAATGAGAGGGGCTCAGGCTGCTCGTTTCCAGGGCACTGCCTACATTTTCAGTCATTACTAGCGGTAGTATCACATGCCATCAAATAATTCCAAAATGGTTGCTACCTCACTATACTAGTAATCAGCATAGAGACATCGAGCGATCAGTTTGAATGAAAAAGCCTCTCCCAGCGTCGTCGGGTCACTTGACAGTCATCAAGATCTTCAAGAATTCGATATGGGCCTCACGATCAGTCATCGAAGAAAAGAGTACACGCCCTAAAAACAGATTTAGTGGGCCATACAAGCAATATTCATGGCAGAAGATTGACATACCGTGTTCTTTGATTCGATTGTTTCGCCAGGATGAAAGTTGCCTTTGCAGTTCTGTCTTTGACCCAAGGTCGGCAGCCGGCTTGCGATGGTCTCTGCCATCAGCAAGCCTCTCGGCCTGAATGAGCATAGCTTGCGTCGAACTGAAAAGGCCTCGCCAAGCATTTTCGATCAGAGAGTCAAGATCGTCATTTCCTGTTTGAATCTCAGGTAAAACCAGCCCATTCGCAGTCCACATTATTGGGCGAATTCCGGTTTCCATTTCGTATATCATCGAGGCCATTTCGAACCGATCCGTAGCATCAGACACAGTATCAGAAGAAGTTTCATTCGCAAGAACAGACATAGAACTTGGATCCTGGCGTGCAAATTGCCAACTGTTGCCGAGGCCACCAAGTAGAGCGTGGCCATTGGGATCAAGTGAAATGTTGTTTTCGTATAGCTCTGAATGTGCAAACCCCAGGCTATGAAGATGAAAAAGTGCTCGCAGGACATCCTGATACCAACAAATCCGGTCTGATTGCGATGTCGGGCCTAATTCTGAAACCCCCAGGTAGTTGCGAAGATAGATACCCTCGGGGTAATCTAGATCAATTGCCTCGATGATATTTGGATGGGGATTTTCCGCAAGCAGACGCAACATGGCCTCCTCATTTTCCAGATCTTCAAAATCGGATACAGTTTCCACAGCATAGGACCAAAGATCTTTTCGGGTAGTAGGATTCTCGGAGGGAAGCAGGTCGATGTTGCACGCCCTCAAAATTATGTTCTCATTGACCTCATAGTATCCTGGGCTTTCAGCTCCGTGATTTAGGAGGTCGAGGTCTTTTTGACGTAGGGCTGTAAGAGAAGCACTCGCAAAGTTTGATGGTCCATTGCAGTTTGGACTGCTCGCCGCGGTATCTAGTCCTGACATCTGACAAATTTCTGTCTGCTGAAATCTTCAACAGCGATTCGCGAAGGGATACGGTCGACTCGAGGGTAAAGAGTGAAGGTGCAGGAAAGAGTGCAGGATAGAAGGATGTCACGGCGCAGAAAGGCGAGTGAAGGCGAGTCTGCGGACCAAGATTCGCTAGGAGACCCGAGAGGAGAACGTAGCGGTAGCTGAAGAATGGAAGTGGTTTGGATTGGTGTATAGTTTCGACAACGTCCTATATACCCAAGATCTCTGGGCTATTCTCACCTCGTACTCGCCGCTTTACTGTGCACTTCACTCGGTGGCAGGACATGTTGCAGACGGCAGGTCGCATCACCCAAGTTCTGGACTTCTGGTGGACACCCAACTTGAAGTTGACAAACACGTATATCAAAGTTGAATGAACAAACGAACACCTTCTCCAACTGAGTAGGATTAGGTAGAGCGCAGTGCTAGAATTTGCCATGCGAGAGATACAGTGGTAATTCCATCCGGATCGGCGTTTCACCGGTTTTTCATCAAACACGGAGCAGAGGTGCATCCCCGTGTTGACGTTCTGCGGTGTTGATGTCTTCAAGTTGGGTATCCATAGCATGTGTGTTTGCAATCAGGGCTCCATTTACCAGAACTTCCCTTGTGCACTAGTTTTGTACGGGAATCGACAGAGCAAACCATAGCCAATTTGCCAGAAGAGGTCGAGTTCGTTGGCGGGCAAACATGACTAAATCTCTGCGGCCAATTAATTCATCAAACAACTTGGAACCACGCCATTATCACTGCCAGTGGCTGGCCCAAGAACGGGCATGTACCACCAACAACGTGAACGGAAGGTTGAGCAAATGACCTACGTAAACGGACGAAATAACCCCGGCAGGTGAGACTAGCACGGATATTTACGTGTAAATTCAAAGACAACCAATTTCTCAGAGATCTGATATTATCCGGCTGCAAATTCTAGCTAAAGACTCGACAGCGAAAAGTGCAGGATGGAGAGATATCCCATGCAGAGTCCCATCGTTGCGATGAAAGCGTCTTCGGAGACACCTCTCACATCCTCAGCTTTCTCGATAAAATATTTCCTCCAACAGACCAATGACGATATCCGAGAGATACCTTAGATCATCAGACGCTCAACCTGGTTGCGGATGGTGCGGATGGTGGCGTTCAGGTCGCTAGCCTCGTTGGTGGTGATGGAGCAAGCAATGACGGGGCGGGAGACACCGGTGGCACGGCCGAGAGCCATCTTGGAGGGAACGTAAACGTAGGGAACGTTCTTGTCCTCACACAGAAGGGGCAGGTGAAGAATGATGGGCAGAGGGGTGGTGTCGGCGGCCAGGATGACAAGGTCGGAGGTACCTGATATGAATATCGTCAGAAACATTATCGATATCGCAAACCGTTGCGAAGGATGACTTACCGCGGTTCAGAGTCTTGGTGGTCTCGTTAGCACCCTTCTTGAGCTGGCGGATGTGTCCAGCCTGCTGGACAAGGTCCAGAAGGGACTGAGACAGAGTCTCGTCGGCGATGGGCCAGGCTGGAAAGGAAAAGTTAGCGCACTTCCATCTTATTGATGAGCGAGAGTTTGTAACATACCGGCGGAGCTATCTTCGGCCATTGTGAAAGATGATGTTTGATCAGAAGTGAGAAATGAGAAACGGGCTCACGCAGAGGATCACTGCCTGGAAGGTAGACGTGGAATAATGGGGTGGGATGAGGTTGAGGTTAGAAAGTGTGGAGTTGAAAATTTCGGGAAGAGGATCTTTTCCGTCGGCAGAATTATCTACACCGCCCTAGACTGGGCACTTTCAGATCATTAAGATGGTGACTCACGTGATATACCGCCTTCTATGTCCAGAACCAAGACGTTCATTTACGGAAGGAACTCATTTCATTTTTATTTTTGGCAAGTGCGATTGACTACGTTGGTCACGTGAACTTCACAGGCATTCGAGGATCAACCTCGTCGTTCATTTGCTATCAAGCTATATGCAATGTCATAATGCTATTTACTGTGTACTCAGAAAATTTTGTCTGTACACTTGTTGGGTTGGAGGGATAACCTATCCATGCACTCGTCTCCTCAATTTCATATTCAATCAATGCTCATGTGCAATCATCTTCAACTCCTTACTCCTTCGTGTTGTTCACGATAGTGCTAGCCAGCTTGGACCGGGCCCGCAGAGCAGGACCATACTTGAACAGAACATAAGGGATCAAGGTCAAAAGAGTGCCGATCAACGCCAACAAAAGACCTGCCCACTGGCTGCCAAGATTGTGGAAGAACTGCGATGCGAACAGAGGCGACACAGCACCGAGAGTGTTACGCATGAAACCCTGACCGGCGATCGCAGACGAGGAGTTCTCGCCGTAGCAGTCGGAGGTATAACTGTAGCAGGACTCGAAGATGAAGAAGATGCCGACTCCGATCAAAGCAAGACCAACAATGGGGCCGAACCAGTGCAGCTCCTTGTACTGAGTGAAACTGTAGATGAACAGACCAATGGGAAGCCAGATAGCACCAAACATGACACCGTACAGACGGTCTTCGGGCTTTGTCTGGCGAGTCTTGTCGGCGACAATGCTCTCGTATTTGCGGATCTGGAAGAAGTTCAAGCCGAATGCGAGGGTGGTGCCAAAGCACAGAGCGATGTAGGGCAATCCAGAAGTTCCCTCGCCCCAGCCACGCTTCTCCTGGTAGGTAATGGGGATGACAGAGAGGAAAAGGAAGGCCAGGAACCAAGTGAAACTGATCCACAGACCGAAAGCAAATACGACCGGCTCAGTGAAGAGCATGTGGATGGCCTTGACTGAAGAGTTGTGGAGCATTTGCTTGACACCGGGGGCCTCAAGATCGTTGTGAGTGACGAAACGCTCGTCGCCGGTGTTCTTGCGAAGCATCTTGGCTCTCTTGGCAAGAGTAACACCACCACGAGTCTCTCCGAGGAAGATGACGATCAAGATGCCCAGAGGGATGTTGGCAAGTCCCTGGATTCCCTCAACCCAGCGCCAGCCCAGGGCCTGGTCAATGAACCCGGTGTAGATGGGGGCGGCAACTGTTCCGAAGATGGCGATGAAAGAGAAAGAGGCCATTGGGATGGCACGGTGGGCTGGGGTATACATATCGCCGAAGGTTCCACCGACAAGGATTGTTCCTACGCAGCCAAACAGACCGAGCAGGCAACGGCAGACCAGAATTGTGGCGATGTTCTTGCCAAGCGAAAGACCAATGAACATCAGAGCGAAGCAGACGTACGCTCCGACGTAGACCACGCGACGACCAGCCAACTCACAGAAGGGAGCCAGGAACAGGGGCGCCAGGGCACAAGTGAAGTTGAAGCAGAAAAGACCCAGTTGACCAATTTCGGTTGATACACCAAATTCCTCTGTCATGCGTGAGATTCCAGCACTATACGCAGTGGTAGCCAGACCAATGAATAGTGTCATCGCACACAGAAGGATACTGATGAAGGCCTTGTACTTGGGGTTCCAATTGAATGGGTCTTCCCTGTCGCCCTCGGCGAACTCCAGAATTATCAAATTTTGACCATTATGTTGAGTGGGTTTCGTGGCTGTGAGTGGGAGGTCAAAGTCGACTTCCTGGACCAGGCGATTCTCGAACTCCTGGGACTGCTCCTCCTGTAATTGTTCGCGATATTTTCCACCGACGATCCAATTCTTTTGGTATGATTCTTCATGTGCAACAGTCGTCTCACCAGGGACAGTCTCTGTATGGGAGGATGATATAGGTTGTTGTTGTTGCTTGGACTTCATGATGGATGTGATGTGATGTGATGACCCTTTCGAATAACCCAGGTGTGCTTAAGGTAGAAGGGGAGAAAATATTCTGAAGAACAGAACAGAAACCGAGGATTCAGACGGCATATAAGTTCGCCCCGGCCAGGGGCAGTGCCGTCATCCGCAAAACTCCGGGTTTGCAAGTATGGGGACCGGGATACAGAGCATGGGGCGTGGGGGTTAGTTCGGTCCTACTCCATCGTGCTCCAACGCGTTCCCGGGTCTGCGATTTGGCGGATTTGACTTTCGCTCGAGTGGGTGCAGTCGGAGAAGTGTCATAAACGGCAGCTCGCAATCCTTCGATCCTGCTGCTTTTACATTCAAGTTCGCTTGTTCAATTTTCTTCTGTCACTTGAATTCTTACCCAGAATCTGCTCTACAGTATAGAGCCATCCTCCAGGACCCCTTTGAAAAGAGCTCAGCATGGTTTGTGGTCTGGACTGTCGTCATTGATGCTATTTTCCCCGATCTGGAACACGGCCGACACAGCGAACCAGGTGACCAGCTTTTGTCGCATGAGAGCTGTGGACCACGATAATGTTGGGCGAATTGTGATCGAATGAACCAACGCCACTATGCTCAGAACTGACCACTTTCGGACAACGACCGTGAAAAGATTGTTCGGCAAGGTGCAAGTAATTGCGAAGAAAGACCGATGACATCCCGATGCCGCTTTCGCCGACCTTCTCGGCATGCCCTGGTGGCCTCGGCCCCACCGCCAAACCACCGGCAAGCCGATAAGTAAATCGGGGTGAGTCGGTTCGAATGAAAATGAGAGTTTTCGTGTTTATAAAACATGGGAATCTATTTTCTGGTGAATATAATGTTTATTGTGAGTCTTCTACGGCGATAGCTTTACTTGAAGGTGTAGGAATGGTGGTCGACGTGAATGAGTTTGTTCGGTGGTTTTGCTTCCCAGTTCGGTTGACCGAGAGATCGTCTGGTCGGTAGATCCTCGGAAGGTCCACTTTGATATTCGTTGAATGACGATCTATGCGTGGTTTACTGTGTCCGATACACTCCGACAAAACTGGGCCTTCAGGCTGTACGTTTTGAAGTGAGGCAGCTCATGTTTTGCTTTGGGCGAAGTTCCGGCGATAATCTCATCTGCATTGAGATGTATTTGGTCATTACTGACGTCCATCTACTACAAAACAGAGAATGATTGACAACGCAACAAACCCCGAAATCGCATGTTTACAGAGCCTAATGTAGTTCGATGCACTTACTCTTGAGGTGCATGGCTCTCGGACCTCGTCAGCAAACGTCTCTCATTCGACAATTAGGTGGTCGCTTGCGATAGCGCTTTAAGTATGTACGGTGTTGCCAGTAGATTAATAAATACGAGGAAACTAGTATACTCAGGGTTGCGCGGGTATAATTACTTTCATCTCATGAAAGGGTTGGGGAAATGACATTAGGGGTCTAGATACTACTGGATCTGGGCAATTAGTATCAATCGCCCCTGATGCCTCCGAGTTACCCCAATCTGGAGTAGAATGTACTCTGTACACTAGACGGGCAAGTAGTACTACATAATACTACTGTGGCGAATAACAAAAGAAATCTTTCAAGGCAGAGCGGCAACGTTTTTTTCTGGAAAAGGTAGGTCAGAAAGCATTATGAGCTACCATAATAGGCAAAGAGCGACTTGTGCTTCAAGAAAATTCTGGAAAAATTCTGGTTGGACACTGGCATGACTGAAATTTGAGTTGAAAAATCTTCATTTAGTTTCATCACATAGTATCACGTGAAATTAACCTCTTTAATGGTGTGGATATGAGAATGTGAGATCAGCCAATCATACTATTTTTAAAGGAATCTTGAAAGTCTCTTTCCACTCAGAGGACTTTGTCTGATCTTTGAATCTTGATTCCAAGGTTATTGCGGGATGCTATACAAGCAGAATCCTCGAGCTCTATTTAACTTGTTCCTTTGATAGGAACAATCGCATTCTGAGCGGGGCCTCCGCGGCGGGAAGCTTACCCGCCAAGAACCATTGTGGATACTTGAGATATCATTCGTTCAACTAGCTGGGTAGGAATGAGATTTTAGGAATTTGGGCGCTTCATAGAGTCAAGTTACTCGACTCAGCTCATCAAGTATCAATTTCTTGGTGGTTGAGAGTGAGATTCAAAGGGAACTCAGTTATCGCTTTGGAAGCTAACTTTCATTGAGTTGATGGTAGGGAAATCTGCTCGGGCCTTTCTTTGTTTCTTTCAAGTACAAACACTTGAAGTTTTCCCAGAAATTTCTTTCATTTTACT
Source organism: Penicillium paxilli ATCC 26601 (assembly GCA_000347475.1). Lineage (NCBI taxonomy): Eukaryota > Fungi > Ascomycota > Eurotiomycetes > Eurotiales > Aspergillaceae > Penicillium > Penicillium paxilli. The sequence goes on from AOTG01000314.1 coordinate 9,782, forward strand.
TCGAAGTTCCACGGGATCTATAGATTGAAGTCAAGTCTCGTAGCCCAAGCGATCATCTTGATTCCGCTTGGATAATTCTAAAGGTCTGTGATTCATCATCTTCGAAATTTACTATCCCAATAGCAGAGAACCTTTCAAGCCTCAGCCAGTGTCACCTTCAAGTTTCCAGACAACAATTAATTAATATGAGCAACATGCTTTCGTCAAGCCAATTTTTTGTCCGGGGCGCTCGATTTGAAGGCATCCCACCAGAGATCCGACTATACTTGCTTTCTTTCCTCAACACCTCAGATCTGAAATCAATCGTCCACGCATCACCAACTTATCATCGGCAGTATGTTCTCAGTCGTCGTATTATACTAAAACAAACACTTGACCTGACCTTGGGAGCCATTACTGGCGAAGTCAAAGTGGTACACTTGAAGTCCACTGGCCAGATATTTACCAGCTGGTCGCGAATCCAAGGGGAAGATGATCTCTCTTGGAAATTTCTTGACGAACTGAAGCAATCCAGATTTGATCATAATAGGTCATGTTTCAAGGAGACGCTTGACTTGGATGATTTTATTGCAATCGCACAATTTCACATGGGAATCATTCAGCCCATGGTCGAACAATACGCTAAATGGACATTGAATAATCTCGCTTCTGAGCTAGAAATATCCCCACGAGAGTGCCATGTCGCTCTTGATCAGGTGGAGGAGCAAAGAATAATACGCGCTTTCTACAGATTTCAGCTGTGTTGTGAGATGTGGGGTGATCCCTCGCAGCAATATCAAAGCGACGTTGACGACCCCAGTGACTACCTGATCATGGAAGGCCTAGATGAAGAACTAAGGTGGAAGACCCTAGAATATCTTTATCAGCTGTGGGAGCTAGAGGAGCTTTTTTGTGTCTTTGTTTTTCTGCACCAGAAGGTCAAAAAGACAGTCGATAGTGTGGTAGGGGACCGACGTTGGAGGAGTTCCATACGTCCTCCTCATTCAATCCCTTCAGATCCAGGTTAGTTTCTGCTACTACCGCGGCACTACTGCTCCTCGTATAAAAGCTTTCCACACTCTTACTAGTATAGTTGATATCTACGATATTGAGAAGTTTAAAATTAATGACTTACTGGCCTTCTAAATTATAGTGAAGGGCCTCCTATCTAGAGGATTAAAAGATTTGTTGCATATCTTCGAAATACAGAATCACGAAACTCTACTTTCTACGCTCATCGATAATGTTGAATCGTGCAATCAATCCTTTATTGACGCACACAGCAGTGGAATTTTTGGAGCAATATCGCTGCGCTCGCGTCAGAACTATCCGGAACGAGACAGGAAGCAAAGGAGAAGAGAAAACCTGCCTTTCCAGGGAGATACTGATTCTGACCCGCATGGGGTGTATCCTCCATGGGCGTGGACTTTACTCTGGAACGGGACTTACAGCAATACATTTGGCCACGGGACTGGCGGGAAGATGGCTAAATGGGGATACGTGATGTGGAACTCACGAAGAATTGAACACACAGGCGCGAAGGCCGTACTTGTTAGAGATTCGGGTCTGGATTGGTCAGATATAAGGACTGCAAAATCTAGAGATCCAAGGGACTCGATGGAGGGTGACTACTACTACCAGATGTCCGAATCGGACACAGACACGGACTTGGAGTAGCTCCCCCCGCGGGCTATTGAACCGATGGATCGACAAGTAGTACTACGATGTGGGGTTTTGGTACCTAGTACTAGATACGCCAGCGTAGTAGTAATTTAAGTAGTATCATTGGATTCACCTACTCCAGGGTTCCAGTTTATTACCACTTTGCAGAAACAGTAGAACTAATTAGTAGTGTACCTTGAACCGGCTAGTAGAGATTAAGCTAGTACCATGGCCCATCTGGGCACCTTGTTTTGATCTAGTAGGTATACTATCCGTTGCAGTGAGGTTGCACATTCAAGTTTCAGCTTTAGCGTAACCTGCCCAAATTCTGGCAGCAGTATAGGGCTTCGGGGATAGTACTCAGTAGTTTCCTGGTTTATTCCTGCTTCTTCTAGGGGTTAGCAATTACTACCTAGGTAGGATTGAAATTTTATCCGAGTCTATTTTGTTGTTTCACATTTAGGAAACTTCATGTCTTTCAACTGGGCATGACAATAGATACATGTATTTTTGTAGCACTGACTGCCAGTGGGCGGATGAAAACGTACAAGACTCTTGGGTACATCTGTTCTATGCAGGGCCACTGGAACTGGTGCCAGTGCAGCCTTGAAGGGCTGGAGGCCATTGGTTCCCTATAGTCTACATTGATTTTTCGAACCACATGTAAAAACTCATCATGATGTGGTAAAGTATTAACATTGAAGGCACGCTATGAGTAATTGCAGCCAGAAAGAAAATGCAGGAATAGATGCATGGCTTATGCGAGTATCAAGAAGAGCAACTGAAAACACCCCCAACGGTACCATCTCGGTACTTATTCCTCTAGAAACGGTAGTTAGCATTTGCGGATAAGATAGCAAAACTATGATGAAGTGAGAACTTACAATATCGATCACGCAAGAGTAGATTCCGGCTACCAAGGTCACGAGACCAATGATGAACACCAAGATGTTCAATGCACCCAGTGCAAGGTTCTTGGGTGTCCACATGCTTCCCTTCCGGATGAGAGTAAACCACATCATAGCGGGGAAGTAGAATGTGAAGCCGGACAGGAAAAGGGCCGACATGAGCGACAAGAGATCGTCGAAGAAAGGGATAACCTCAGCAATGATGAAAGCGATGATGACAGCGAGCGTGATGGTGATCAACCAAGTAATCCAACCAATCGGTGTGTTGACAAATCGAATGTAGGAGTTCTTGAAGATGCGCCCGTGTACCATGCGGCCAAACACAACCGCATTGATAGAGCCGCTAATAAAGATGACTGGGAGTGCGATACCGAAGACAACTCTGCTCAATAGCTTTCCAGCAGAAAGAAGAGCGGGGCTCTGGACATCTTGCCCAACGAAGGCATAGATTAGCGAGCCTGTCAAAGTGTAAATGACCATCTCAATAGCACCCAGTGTGCAGACAGACTTCGTGAAGTCCTTTGGTGTATGCATCTCATCCATGAATGAGATCTGGCAAATAGTAATGGTGTAGGCGAAAATGATATTCGTGACTGAAATGAATGTTTCCGCGAATGAGATACCAGGCTTAGGCCACGCAGACCAGTTCACATTGGATAGACCCGGAGACTCTGTAGCTTGAATACCTGTGCCGATAACGGTCACCCCGACGGCGATCAGAATCGAGGCAAAATCGACGTAACCAAGGATTGCCATCTCGGTAAAGCTAGGTGGGATAGCAAGGAGGAGAAGGATAACAGCCGATACGACAGCAAACACAATAGAGCAGATATTCGAGTCCGTGATCGTCGAGAAAGCGATTGAGCCAGTAAGGCAGTGCGATCCAATCAGGAACAGCAATTGTAGAGTAAGCATGCCGGTGATAAGCTCGTATCCAAATCGTCCACAGCCAAATTTGTCGAAAAGAACTTGACCCGCGTCGGCGTAGTTCGTGATATGAGGGTATTTGACCTTGACCTGGCCAACAACATAGCTCGTGTAGATAGCAATAGCACCGATGCCAATGCAGCAAATGACTCCAGCGACCATTCCGAGGGTGGCGAATGTAGATGGGATAGATAGCGTGCCTAGGGCAATGGCTTCGGTGATGAGGACCACAGTGAGTCGTTTCCAGCCCAAACGACTAAATTTCTTGATTCCATGCTCGTGGATTTGCAGCTCGCGTCCACTCATATTGTCTGGAAATAGGCCATCGCGGCCTTGCTCACCCGAAAGGTCCATCTTGGCATCACTGCCGTAGTGAGCCTCCATACTAGGCGATTGTACAAATAACCAAAACGAACGAAAGAATAGTGTCAACTTTCAACAGACGAAGGAGTGTAAATGGAAGACAGCGCAGATCACTGATAAATGAAGAAACAAAAAGATCAGAAAGTTTTGTGTCATAAAGAAGAACCTTCAAACTGGAGCTTCTTGTCAAAAAATCCGTCTCCGATATCGCGGCAGTTACCGGATTAGGCATAGTACGCCCCGCAATTCCTCCACATGGCAATCCACCCGCGCCGGGATCGGGAGCTTCTGCAGGGGAAAATGCTGGCTTTGCCACTCGGTGAAATTAGCGATTGGTTCATTTCGTGGCGAATCGCCTCTGCCTTATGATCATTCGCTCTTATGCCCTGCATTAGAGGCGTTTGGAAGAGTTTTAGTGCAAATTTTTTAAATAGAGTAAGGAGGCTAGACTTGTTTGGTTTGATCTAAAGCGGCTCAGGAACCTGAAGAATCCTGTAGTACAAAATCTCATAACAGGGATGCTCTGATGCTATCAATTTTGTAGTATCTTTACGGAGTACTCCGTACTACTGTACAACTTCAAGTGTTGAAAATGTGCCACGTGTTGTACATTGGGTTCCACTTTGTGCCGGGGAACGTTGCATAGTAAATAAGTGAAGGAGGGGAAAGGAGTCAAAGCAACATAATAGAAGTATCGAGATGGCCCCAATTTAGTCATAGAAAGACACTAGCATCAACACTCAAGCCTCGGCAAGATGAACCTCCACTGCAAGGTTTCCATGAACATGTGTACAGATGAAATTAAAGAATCAGAGCTATTCGTTCTAGGGGTTATAAGCAAGTTGAACCCTGCCTAGTAATTGATTTACATTCGAGTATTAGGTTAATTTTCTCATCTTAAAGCTCATACGTTGGTGTTTGCAGAGCATAGATTCAATCCTTGGCTAAATGATACTGTTAGCAATGGAATTGCTCTGACGGGCCCGGAGCTTCGAAACAACTCCGAGACCCCACAATTACTAGAATTTGATCCACGTAAGCATAGTATTCTGCTTCGCCTGAGTCATTCCCACTGGCAGTACTGATTGAGTCATGAGAGCGTTGTGTCAACCTTCAACACCACTTTACATACTACCCGCATCATACTACGTCCACAGTGATTCATTCCAGTTCCAAGATCCTCTCAATCGGCCAAAAAAAAAAGAACACAGTACTCCTGGGATACTATAATGAAAAAGATGATTCTATAGATCAAAATTATTGCTAGTACTTCTATCGTTGCTTTACCAACATTTGAAGACGTTGGAAATTCTCCTCAGAGCCATAAAACTTCCAAGGCCACTATCCTCTCTCGACAGCAGTGCTGCCAGTGAGTACCAACTTGAAGTTACTAGTCCAGATAAATGTGCTACTAGCTTTCCCAAAATTCAAGTGTCATCACGACCTCAATTGATAGTACACCTCCAGGGCTGCGCATACATGATAGTAGTACATTTATCTGGAGCATAAACCTCAAATAGTACTCTATCTCAGAAAAGGCGGCAGGTGATACATGGATTTATTCATTTGTACTAGTACTTGTGTAGTACTATTGATTCATTTGATCTTTCAACCAACTTTACACAGAGCTCAACCTTGGAAGCATTACTAGTAAAGTACGGTCGGGCATTGTGTATCTTGTCAATTGGGAGTATTAGTACTTCTCATAAGGACTGTTCAAACCCCTCCACCTGAGAAGCTGTTCAGAGAATTTGGAGAATTTGAACAATACTTCGGAGTAGTATTAGTGTATTCATCGACATTTCCAGCGCAGGGCAGGGACTCCCGCCTGGATGTTCAAGGATACTACTACTATCTACCGCTAGCAGCATCACTGCCACATGCAGTGGCAGAGGTTGGCTTTGAAAAAGACCCATCTAGACACCCAAGCTTCATTATTGCCCAGGGGGTTAATTAGCTCACATTTTCGCTTTTCGCAGGTTATAGTACGACTTATTCCGCATGATGTGAGTTTTACTGAAATAACTTGTGCCAATCATTACCAGGAACTTTGGAATAAGCTCGAATGGCCCCCGGTCGATGCTCAGAAGTTCCAGGTTTGGATAATCAGTGTCTGGCGGTGAGAACAGAGCAATGATGTATCTCATCATTCCCTCGGTGACAAAATATCTCACATGTCAATAATCAATAACTTCATGTATATATTGCGAAAAGATCGACCATATTTCTGGCTAGTTCAAGCACCTCACACAACCCTTGAGAGACTCGGGGAAAAAACGGTGAATCTCCAGGGCTTACTACCTAGGTAGAGGCAGCCCCTGAAAAGCAAAATAATAACCTACCCGATCCATTATCTTCACTCGTATCTGAATTTCCTGATCCGAGAGAATTTACAGTCATTCAAATGTTCGTGATAACGGTTATGATTGGAGCACATTAGATCTGGGCGCGAACGGTGGGGCGGGGGAGAATGCTAGTGTCAAGGGGTGAAGAAACCAGAAGAGAGCCACGATCGCCGTTCGCTCCACCAACTACTGTCAGTAGTAGGTCATCATGCGCCAATTGAGGCGCCCCACAATGTGACAATACCTTCAAATGAGGCCCAGCCATAGGATAAGCAGGGTCTTGGTCAAAGGTAACTAGCCGGTAATCTTGTCTTGAGTGCAATCAAAGCTAACCAAAAGCCGTCAAGATTTGCAAGCTGAACACGAACCGTGACGGTCAGTGCATTCAAATAAAGAGGCTTGTCATGCTGCGCCTTGCAATCGTGCGACCTCATCTCTTTACTTCTCAGCAACAGAGACAATGTCCCAGTCTAAGCCGATCCAAATTGTTCTATGCTTCGATGGAACGGGGAATACCTTCCGTGCCGATGGCACAGAAACCAACATCTTGAAGATCTGTCGGATGTTGAAAAGAAATGATGAACAACGTGAGTTCAAATGGATCGCATTCATGGTGCTTACTCAAGTGACTGAGAATATCTTCTAATGGTTCAACAGTGGTTTACTATCAGCGTATGCTTGCCCCCTTCGCCCCGCCAACTTGCCCATCTCTAGATAGAGCCCCGAGGACTAATGAGCTACAGCGGGCATTGGGACCGAAATCACACCAGGCTCCTTGGCAGCTACGACGCTGAAGAAGAGCAGTCATCTCGGGAAAAGCAAGACAATCAGCCAGGCTTTGGGCGAATCATTCGATCAGCATGTCTTGGGCGGCTACAGGTTCCTTATGCGACACTACCGAGGGGATGGAAACATCTTCATCTTTGGTTTTTCACGAGGAGCTTATACCGCTCGATTTCTAGCTGAGATGCTCGACTATGCCGGGCTCCTTGGTCCCGATAATGAGGAGATGATCCCTTTTATCTGGGAAGCATTTTCCCAGTGGAAATTGACTCGATATGAGGGAACGAATAAGAGAAAAGCCGCAACGGAATTTTTGAAGAACTGTCGAGAGACTCTATGTCGCCCGGTAACAAGGGTCAAGTTTCTCGGACTTTTTGACACTGTCAACAGCATTGCTGATTTCGAAATCAACAATGATACAATGCCCACAGCCCGTGTGATTAGACATGCGGTTAGCATCGATGAGCGCAGAGTCAAGTTTCAGCCAGTACTGCTTGATCCAGGCATGAGGACACAAAGGAGTATAGGCAATCGAGGCTCTGCATACACGGAGCGACTGGATCCCGTGAAAACTGATCCTCTAGTTGTCCCTGGAGTTCCCCCTCCAGCCGACGATTCTCATGACGACCATCTTCACGGCGTTCATACCAATGATTCGGATGACGACGAGCAGGACTTGCAAGAAGTATGGTTCCCTGGAGGACATGCAGACATCGGAGGTGGATTTCAACGGGCACCTGACGAAAAGTCCCAGCTCAGCCATGTCCCTCTTGTTTGGATGGTTCAAGAAGCCCTGCGTGCAGGTATTGATTTCGACCAAGAGAAGCTTTACGAATACAAATGCTTGGAGAAAGGAGAGAAGTATCTTGCAAGTAATGACTTTCACGAAGCCCTTCAACGATCCAGTATGGAAGGTCTGCTGCACGACCGCATCGACTTTGGCGAAGGCGTATCACCGATTTCTGTTTTGGCATGGCGATTGATGGAGTATCTACCTATACGCAGATCTTCAATACAACCAGATGGGTCATGGAAACTTGTTCACTGGCCTCTTCATCGCGGCAAAGCGCGTGGTATCCCACCTACTGCGATGATACATGGATCTGCGATTCATAGGTTGCAGGCCAATCCGGATTATCGCCCTGGAAATCTCATCATTGGAGGTGGTGGAAGGATGGAAAAGGAGGTTGATGTTGAATTTGGTATTGGTCAATGGGAGGTTCTTCGTTTTGGAGGGGACCCGACCCGAGAGACTTATATCCGCAAGGGATGCAAAGAGTGTGATTGAGCCCGAATTTAATGGTCCTATCTGTGGAATTTAGGTAGTTTGGATGACAAGGCGTTGGGGGTCAAACATTTCGTATAGTTTGTGGTAATTATGAAATTGAATTTCTACTATGCACAAAGCAAGTACCATTCCAAGGTTGAAGTACGTGACCATTTAACTTAAAAAGTAAGCAACTACAAGTTTTCTCCGATTCCTTTTGAGAGGGAAAAAATCAGAGACTTCTTTTTACTAGTACCTACTAGGTCACACCTTGGACAAAAGGTTAAAAAAAGATCTTTGAGGCCTAGGCGCCAGGCATGCAGATCGTAAGGTAGGCTATCGATTTACATCCATGGGGATCCAATCTCTTCATCTCTCTCCTCACATCCTCCCCTCTTCCCCCTTTCCCCTGATAGGTTTAAGGAGCTCAGAGATCAACTGCGCGACGAGATCGCATGGAATCATCTGCAGCAAGAACAATGTTCAAGGATCGAATCGCATCTTCCATGTGCTGAGACAAGTCACGGTCTTCCAGGATGGAATCTAGCAAGAATTGCTGTTCGCGAGCGCAAAGTGCATTATGATCGGGCTCGTCCTCCATCGATAAAACGTCATCCCGCGGACCTCCTTCATGTATGGTGCTAACACGAAGTTTGGATGTCTTCGTGTGACTATTCACATCAGCAGAGCCACCCGTCGCCGCTCCCTTCTCATCCATAACGATCGACACAGAGCCTTTTGGACTGATCACGTCCTTGACAAAATATGCAGTTTCCGATATCATTGGACCCCAACCCGCCTCATACCAGCCGACTGAACCATCCTCGAAAAGTATTTGCAAATGCCCATAATTGACCTGGTCGCCCGCTGGGATCTCGTCGCTGAGAGCAAGGCCCATACCACGCACCTGAACAGGTTTGCTATCAGTTATTTGAAGCATGACATCTAGGTAATGCACTCCGCAATCAACTATGGGGTTCTTTGCATCTTGGAGAAGCCGTTTGTGGATATTCCACGCCTCGCCAGTTGATCTCTGGTTCAAGTTCATTCTCATCACATATGGCGGGCCAAGCTGTCGAGCCTGTCGAATGAATTCCATCCAGCTGGGATGATGTCGAAGGATGTACCCAATCACCAACTTTCGACCTGTGCGGTGTGCTGTTTTTACAACATTCGTCGCATCCGCAACTGTCGTGGCCAACGGTTTCTCCACAAAGACGTGGGCCCCGGCCTCCATGGCTGCGATAGCGTAGTCGGCATGAGTCGCGGTATGAGTGCAGATCGATACCACGTCTGGTTTCAAAGACAACGCTTCCTCTAAGCTTGACAGGGTTTGATAGGACTGAAGCTCATCTGGGAGGTCCTTTACCGGGCTTCGGTTGACGAGGCTTATGATTTCGAAGCCTGGATTGAAGTGATACGCTAGTGCGTGGCTGATGCCCATCTGGCCGATGCCGATGATGGCCACTCTCACTGGTTGCCGATTCTCCATTTCAAGCCCCTGGTCTCAAAAGATGTGAAATGAGGAAAATAAGGAGATCCGTGGATGTTTGCTGCTGCCTACTACCTAGTAGTAGTCCTGGATAGCAAATATAATCCAAGGTTTGAAGATGAAATGTTTGAGAATTCGAAGTTTCCCCCGCATATTGCGCCCTTTTGGCCCCCAGACTCCTTCTGGACATCCTCAATCCTCCAGGGCTCCAGCACCCCGCGGTACTCCACTCCGACTACTACTATACACAATATCTTCGAGCTACGGAGGAGTATAGTTTAAATCGTTATTACCCCATGCAGAGAGGACGATCTCACTCTACTCTCAAATGATCCCTGGTTGCACATTATTTAATCGTGGGGAACAAAGTCTGGATGAGAAGTCTGAAATTTGGGTCGGTCGCAGGCCCGAAACTTGGTCCTTTGTGAAATCACGAAACAGTCACCAAACAGCCAACAGGCAGTACTATTTCCTCAGTTTCAGAAGAAGAAAAGATAGATTCGAGTGCTGCATGATGCGAACCTTGGAATGCATGAAAATATTAGAAGGCTGCAGGGTGATTGTGATAGTATCACAGCAAGGAAGCGAGGAGGGATACGCCATCAAAAGACTTTGTGATGCATGACAAGCCGCGGTCGAAATGCCCCTGGGACACAAATGGACCTATTGCAGCGTCAAAGTATGTCGATCACTTACCATTCTGAGAAGGACAATCTTTCAGGGACCTGCAGTGATAGAAGTCTACACTCTTGAAATCTGGATGTGGCTCAATAATGGCTCCGCTCAGCTCGATCTTCGCCCTTGGCAGTCCAGCTTCAAAACTGCCCCTTGATCCTCCAAAATGAAATACAGGATGTAGACTTTGCACTCTTTCTCGTCACAGTGTCAACTTGAAGATGGCTGCTGAGGCGGACGAACTCCCCTACGATGTATATCCCTTGCATTCCTTGGACGACAGCAAGGTCAACCACTGCTTCGTGAATTGGATGATGCGATTCAATGATGTTCTCGACGCTGAGAAATTGAACGAATCGCTATCAAACTTGCTACGAATGGGCGATTGGAAAAAGCTTGGTGGACGTCTAAGATACAAGGTACGTTGGCCAGCGGCCTCGTCGAAATGGCGCAGAGATGTGATTTAACAATTGAGCAGGAAAATGGAAAGCTGGAGATACATGTTCCAAGATCCACGGGACTTGAACATAGAACCGTTTTCTTCACCCATAATTCTATCGACTCAAGTCTGGATGATCACCCTATCGCCAGAAATATGCCCCAAGAAACAGACGATGCCTCAGTGCAGGCTCTCACAACAGACACGCGACCTCTCGTTGCGCGCCCGAACTTCCCAACCTTCGAAAATATGATACGTCAAAACGAACCTATTATCTCTCTGCATGTGACGACTTTCACAGATGCGACAACAGTGGCGCTGGCGTGGCCTCATATTCTGATGGATGCAATGGGTGCGCATGCTTTACTAGCTAGCTGGTCTTTGGTACTCGCTGGCCGAGACGACGAAGTTCCAAACGTTCTGGGCGCGCGCGAGGATATCTGTCGACATCCAGTGATAACCAGTAGAGATGACTCTTTGGAAGAGCTGAAGACTGAAGGGGTGCGTTTACAAGGATCGGGTCTCGTTATGTTCATGCTGCGCTTCCTATGGGATAAAATTTGGAACTCGAACCGAGAACGACGCGTGATATACTTGCCAAGGAAGAAATTTGCCATATTAAAGGAACAAGTGCAACAGGAAGTTGCCGATATTACGCCTGATCAAGAAAAGCAACCGTTCGTTAGCGATAGTGACATACTGACAGCATGGGCGGCCAAAGCATTCACAGCATCCGAACCAAACAACCGCCCTATTACCATTTTGAACTTGATGAACGGGCGATACCGAATTCCACTCTTAGCTCAATCAGCAGGCGTGTTGATTCAAAATATTGTCCTTGGGACTTACACGTTTTTATCTGGAAAGGCTGGCTCCGAAACTGTCGGCTCCCTCGCTCTCCAACATCGACAGCACCTCATAGAACAAGGAACGGAAAATCAAGCCATGACGTTACTACGAGAAATCTTTCGCGAAAAGGATGCAGGAAGGGAGCCGCGACTTTTATTTGGGCAATCGAACATGGTGCCAATTATTTTTAACAACTTGCTGAAGGCCAAGTTAATACAAACTGTTGACTTTTCGCCTGCCGTGGTACGACGAGGGGATGCAAGCGAGAAGAGGAGGAACCCACCAGGCAGTATGGTCAACTATTATAATGAGTCAATTGGCCCGGGATACGTTGGTTACAATATGTTCAACATGCTGGGGCAGGATTTCGCCGGTAACTATTGGTTGATGGGTACTTTGTTGCCAAGGGCATGGGCAAAGATTGAGGACGCCCTGGTGGCGATTTAGTAGTACTTCCCTGGATTGATGCATCCAGATGTAGAGTGCTACAGGAAGGCAAGACACCCGAAGCCTAGGTATTTATGATTCTTTGGCTACGCCATGATTGTATTTAATACATTTTATTCAATGATGAAACTTTGACAAAGCGACATGGGAGTTGGCAAAAATGAAAACCCCTGGGAAACTTCGAAAATCACTAATGAGCAAGCCCTTACAATTGCATCAAAACCACTTAACTTCTCCATGCACATACTGACCAGCAAATAAATAGTATTAATGCTCCTCTGATTTTCTCAGCCAGGACGAGTACCGAGAAAATCATACTAGGTCTCCGTTCTCTTGCTGGAAAAGGAGGAGTTCCACTCGGCGTCAAGCTCTTGTTCATCATAACATGATCGAGTTTTCTTTTTACGTCCCTGTGTCTTTCTCTTCTTCTCCGCCTCGTCGGGTAATAGCTTGAACTGAATGCTTTTGGGCACATCAGGGGATACTGACAAAAATGGGAAAGCTGGGTTGTATGAGGCTGCTACACTTTCGCCGTGAGCCCCTTGACCTATGAGAAGATATCTGGGTTGGATCCAGTCGACATATTGAACGACATAATGGGGGTTTGAGCAGACAAATTTTTTTGGACAATTGACGACGTCGTTGAGAGAGATAACGTAAGTCATTTTCAGGTTACTCTGTGGCCAATGTGCTACAGACCCCGTGGAATATTGTAATGAGGTTTGGAAATTTTGCGCAAAGTAAACCCCATCACCGCATGAGCGACCGTGAGAGATTTTCTGGAAATTGAGTCCCTGTCTCAGAATGTTGTGCCAATTTGAGATGGCGCTCCCATGCCAGACAGAAAGCGTTGTGGGCTGAACCTTTGCTGCATGAGTTTTGACAGCCTTAAAAAATCGCTGCTCTCTATCCGGGGACCCATGTACGAAGCGAAATGTGAGGTGTGTATTCATGAATTTCTCGTGAGTTTTTGGTACCCTTGTTTCATGTGTAATGTAGGATCGATTTGAGGCAACAATCCAACGAAGTAAAGCAAAGGATGCAGGACTGATTATGCGGTAGAAGGAACCCCAAAGGCCAAGACTGCCAAGTCTATCAAGGAGCTCTGCGATTAACTGGATACTTGGCAAGGTGTTTAATAGAAGTTTCACGGCGACTTGCTTTTGGTGATTTGACAAATCGTCAAAGTCTCGGTCATAAAGAAGAAACTCAACCTTCAAGTTGGACGCTAAAGCCTTCTCCGGCAGCTCTGTGGGACTCTGGACCATTCCATGCATGCCAGTGGAGAATAACTTATCGGCGACTTTGATGGGCCCAGGGAGATGGACACTTGAGGCACTCACCCCAGGTGTAACTTGGCAGTGCCAGCTCACAGAAGGCTCTGCGTTGGGTATCACGATCCAGGTGCCCGAGGAAACATTTTGTACGTCTGGACCAGAGAGAACCATACGCTCTATATCCAGTAATGCCTTTTTTGTGCCGATAGAGATAACCGGGGATCCTGAGGGGCCAACGAACTGGGAATTTATGGGCGGGACTTTAAGACGTAGGCCCGTAGGGAAACTTGCAAGGGAATAAGCAGCTGCACTTTCATAAGCCAAAGAGACAAGAAGGTCTACTACGATCGGGTTGGATCGAATCTCAAACTCAATGCTCGAACCAAGCCCCAATTCGATGTATTGAAAGAGACACAGACCCCCCGAGCAAACGTATGGCTTCAGAGATTCAAACTCATCGAATGTTCTGCAATGGCAGACAAGACAAAACTTTGGGCAATAGACGAAGTGGCGAAGGGTATATTGCATGGCCAGGAGCGGCAATGAAATGAAGTCTCCATCCATCCTGGCAGAGACAAAATGGTCACATGCAAGCAGACTACTAACGGGCTTTGACCATGCATCTGGAGTCCAGTACCTTTTTTCCTTGGGCTCGAGGCTATTGACTGGCTTTCCCTGCATCTCATGGCAAAAGATCTCTGCACCCGTCCACGTGAGATTGAATTTATTGCGCATTCGAGCAATAGCAAGGAATCTTGTATTGAGGAGATGGTGAAGCGAAGATGAAATGAACAAATCTTTCAACACAGGGCTTTTTTGCTCGTACATCGAGAGTCTGTCGTGGCCTTTCAGTATCATTTCCGAGTCTGCAACGAACATGTTTCTGGCAGCTTGTGGATGGGGAAAGTAGTATTCGCACAGCCCAACTCTCATTTCGATGTCACAAAGAGCGGGATCATTGCTCTCAAAAATCTGATGCATAGTTCTATATGATCTGAGAAAGCGAATCAACAGAACGAGATGATGTGAAGGATCGATATTCCAAGCTAGCAAAGTCTCTGGAGATAGGTCGAGTTGAGACATGTGACACGACATTGATATTATCAAGGGGCCTGTTACTTGTCCGATATAGCCAACTCGGAACCCGGCTGATCTTGCAGCCGCAAGATCACGGTGCAGAATTTCGTGTAAATTCGAGGTGAATAGGTGGAAATTTTCGCACTCTGTATCAACTTGAACGTCGGAAGTATCATCACAGGCTTGGAAGCAATCCGACGGCGGAGATGGAGGAGATAAAAGACCTTCGATGGCGACCAGGGCTTCGTTGATGGTGAAACCAAAGAACCGATGTGGCTCCTGGCATTTTTCGATGGCATCAACGAGCAATGCTGCGGGTCCGTCACCAGAGCAAGTGACAAGGAAGCTATGGTTCTCTGGATAATCGTGGGCATCTCCAGGACCGATGTCAGCGGGGAAATATCGTTTACGATTTCAATCCACTTACCCGAGACTACCAAAAGAAAGTCAAGTCTAGGATTATCAATCACGCCATGCGCAGTAAATGTGATACTGATGGAAAATTCCAGATCGCCAGGCTTCACATCACTTATATGGGTCCATTGGCCCACTCGCATAGCCTGTTGAAGATGAGCACGGAAATCCTTGGTGGGCATCTTGCCAACGCGATGAAGTACAGCTAAATAGGGAACGCAAAGAATGTATGATTTGATATTCTTATTGATGGAATGTAGAAGGCTCTAGAGCTTCGATATGACAGGGAGTGAACTATACTGCTAGCAGTAGTACGTTTCATATGCCCAAGTGAGAGCTGGATGAAGATTTTCAATTTTGTTTGTGTAGTGCCATGAAAGGAAGAGCAATTGTGGGGCCGGAATCATCCAGCTTCAAGTTTACTAGTCGTGTACGTTCTAAATTAGTTACCTACCAGAGGTGCCCCGGTGATGATTCCTAGGTACTACCCTCTGTTCAACTCACATTTGAAAAGCCTCAAGAGAGTAAGATGATGTCAACATTACAACTTGAGGTAGGATACCTCACATTGGTATTTCAATAAAACAAACTCGGAAAACGAAATACTGATCGAATTTTCAATTGTCCCATATCAAGCTGAGCCACCAGTGCTTCGTGGAGATCTAGCAGTCACTGTTCCAAATGGGGACTGTCCATTGGTACCACCCCTCACCATCTGGCGGTCTTCATTAGACACAAAAGAACCATCTTTGTTAGGGGAAAGAAACCGAAACATGATCAAAGTCCCTCCCACCACGCCGACGATGCTGATGATCGGTGGCACAAGTCGATTCCTTTATGTCACAGTTTGAAGTGTTAGAAGCACTCTGACCATTCTGAAACAAGATAACTCTAAATAAGTACTTCCAGGGAGACTTACATCGTAGAATAGTAGTATTGCAACACGTTCAAGTTCAAGCTCGAGTTCAGGTTTCCAATATTTCACTTTGATGAGGGAGTAGTACTAAGAGCCAAAAAGATATCGCCCAGTGAAATGCCCTATTCTAGGACTGCCACTAGGAAATAAAATATGCCTTTCAAGTTTAATACTAATCTCAAAAAGCCCCCGGGCTGCTTTCAAGTCCAGATACACAGTTCGATAATTCTGACGTTCAGATATAGAGACCATGACATCATAGACTTGAGTGTCTGCTCAGGAAAAACTACTACTAAATCCCCCAGAGAACTCTGGGTCCTGGGAAGTTGAATTCCAAGGTTATTCTACATTTTCAATGGATAGGTATTGTCAGATTTTATCAGAGTCTGTTATCCCCCGCAGACATTCACGTTGAATGTCTTTGCGTGACTGGCCTCATTATTACTTATGATGGCGGTCCCGAGCGTAAGCAGAACAAATGGGCTCTCAAAAAATGCCAGTGCTATTAAAATGGATAATGACTGGAGTTTGATGAAAATTAATGTCCTAGACATCATGCAAAATCCAACTAAACCGTAGAATCAAAGCCAGCACCGAGAGGCCTGGAGCTACTATCAAGGCATCAAGGCATCATATCGCCAGCACATCCCTGCAAACTGAGTGGGGCCAATCGCTGTTTGTTGACGCGTTTGCAAGACCCCGCAATAACTGACCGATCAACCATCAGCAACCTCTCGCTATGGATGTTTACTACTTGACGACTCGATCGTGCTATCTAGCAACTTTGGAACGTGAGCATGAATCGTCTGTGCTCACTGCCTGTCGAGATAATAAAATTGATCATTGAAAATCTTGAGTATGCCTCTGAGGTGAATTCTCTTGCGCAAACGTGTCATCACCTGTCAAACATAGCCACAATTCCTTATCTCTATCCGAGATTTGCCAAAGTATGCTCTCCGAAAGGCTTGGACCGGTTGGTAGAGAGTGACAATGTGGAAGCGCTACGAAGACTTGTGTCAGTTGGCGCAGACCTGGAAAGCTACCGTCGTTATGCTCAAGGCTCTCCTACCAGCGAATCCCCAATAGCCGTGGCTGCTTCAAAAGGGTTCGCAGATATCTTGCAAGTATTTCGTGATGCTTGTGGCCCTGACATCGCTGGATGGGGTGACTTGAACTCCGCGATTGATAAAGGAGATCTTGAAGTTCTCAGGCCCTTCGTTCAGAGTGACTTATCTGCAGAGCTAAAAGAAGAGTTACTTGTGTATGCAGCTTGCTGTGGCAATCTGGATTCTGTGAAATGTATGGTCGATGCAGGATTCGACATCAATCCTAGCACAGAATTCCAGACTCCCCTCATGATGGCCGCAAGGGGCAGCCGTCTTGAAAATGTGCAGTTTCTGCTTGATGCTGGGGCTGACCCTAATCTTTCCTCAACTGGACCACCAATTGGCGGAATCACAACGACCACTCTTTATTATGCTGCGATAGCCCAAACACCAAGAAGTGCCGAGGCGGTATTTCGGTGCCTTTTAGACACTGGTGCGTGCTTGGTTGGACCCGGTGAAAGTGAAACCCAAGCTTTGGCGCGTCTAGCATTCCGCGGGGCTGAAAAAATGGCCAAAATCATCATGGACCGGGGTGACTTCGAAGCGAACTTGGCATCTAGCACTACAGAGGATCGAGGCTGTTGGTTGTGTGTTGCCGTGGCACTCGGAGATGAGAAGCTTACTGGTCGATTACTTGAGCTGGGCTGCCCGTCTATCGGAAATAAGACGTGGCCTGCAATACAGGAGGCTACGAAGCGCGGTCACGCTGATATCGTGAAAATGCTACTCGACAAGGCCGTGAAAGAGGGTGACGCCGATTTACAGGAAGTCTACCCTGTTGCCATCTCATCTGCTATCTTCGAAAATGAACTATCGACCCTTTTGACAATACTCGACCATGGGGGAGAACCCTTACTGGAAATGATTGCCCAGGGACTACTCTCTACTAATACCCTACTCGGAAAAAGGCAAATTTCTGCCATTCTGGTCGAGAGAGGCATCTTGAAGTATGTCGGTGAAACGAAAAGGCTTGATTCAGTATTACGCAGAGCAATTCAGTGCGGAAACTACGAATTCGCTATCCAGATCATGCTTCATTTTGATCTAGGTCCTCTCTACTTCTTGAAAGGCTCATACTGCACCGTATTTGAACTTGCTGCCGAATCTGGACCGGTCGAGGGCTTCAAAAGAATCATTTCGCTGGGAATCGATCTGCAGCCCGATAGCAGAAAATGTCTATCTGCCCTACTCCGAGCTGGAAAAGGCTTGCATGCTGCCATAATTGAGCTTTTCCTGGATAGTGGATTCTCAGTCAACACTTCATTTCCCAATGTTCATCTTGGCAAAGGCTTTCTTGAACACTTTGAGCCCTTGATTGTGCGCGTTGCCCGA
Source organism: Penicillium paxilli ATCC 26601 (assembly GCA_000347475.1). Classification (NCBI taxonomy): domain Eukaryota; kingdom Fungi; phylum Ascomycota; class Eurotiomycetes; order Eurotiales; family Aspergillaceae; genus Penicillium; species Penicillium paxilli. The sequence goes on from AOTG01000314.1 coordinate 28,040, forward strand.
ACGAAACATCTATCGCCCGACGACGAGAGGCGTGCGCTGAGTACAATACGTTTATTGCTGGAGAGAAATGCTGATATTGATCGAGTCAATGTACAAGGGAAAACAGCACTCACAATGGCTACGAGAATGCACCATACGGACATTGTGAAATGTCTGCTATCTGGAGGTGCAAACCCATTTCATGGAATCGGAACCGGCGCAAGTCCATTGGAAATGGCCATCAAGCATCATCAGCCTGGGCTTGTCAAAGAATTCTTGGAAGTTGCAGAAGCCCGTGGCTATCAATACGAAGGTGTCCTCGACCTGATTCCAACTGAGGGAATTAGCCAAACGGACTGGAAGGAACGGTTGTTTCCTGGTTTGAACCCATCGTCGCTTGATGAATTTTATGGAAACACGGAAGACGTTCAACCGGCAGCTGATTTGATAGTCAACGGAGATCACGGAAACGATGACACAGAGGACTCCTCGCAATATCCCATTTACTGGGATAAATTCTTCATCACCAAGGAGATCAGGAAATTCTACTGGCGAAGCATGCATCCGGTCCCGCAAGCTACTACATGATTGGCTTCAAAATGTAGTATTAATTGACTGCATTCTCCGCAAACAGACGTGATTGTGTACATAGCAACTGCTCTAGTCGCTACTAGCGCTTTTGCTCGGACTTGGTGATACTAGCACTGCATGTGAGAAAAATTACGACGAGCTACTACCAGGATGTTTCTTCAATCATCATGTTCTATGATCCTAGCAGATATGAATATCCTAGTTTTTCAGAGACAAATTCCAAGGTTATCCCATGAGATCCTCGAATGACTGGCGAACTTGACCGTAGAATTGATCATCGATGAGAAGCTTCCAACCCGTCATTGCCATACCCTTTCCAGCAATAATTGACCGCTCATGAGCCTCATCGGTTCCTGCTGCGGCAGTAAACTGTCGAGTATGATTATGCGCCCCATCAGTGACAGGAATGCCAATAAGGGCATGAAGAGCTGGAACAACTTGAGAGACATTGCCCTGGTCAGTAGACCCTGGCATAAGGGTATCGTCGCAAGATGCAACGCTGAAATCCAGATCCTGCATGAATTCCTTGAAACCATCACACAGTGGTGGAATGACAACCAGGTCTGCGTACATTTGCGTCTCTTCCAGCTCAACCTTGCACCCGGTCGCCAGAGCACCTGCATCCAAACATCTGCGAACACGCTCACCCAGAGCACGCGCACCCTTCTCGGTGCCGCTGCGGATTGTGTACTTGGTCCGCGTGAACTCGGGGATAGCGTTGGTAACAGTTGGTGCCTGCATTATGGCGCCGTGGATCCTTTCATTTATTCCAATTTGCTGGCGAAGCATAGAGATATTGTTATAAGCTGATACTAGCGCGTCCAGAGCATTGACGCCTTCCCAGGGGCTTGCAGCTGCATGAGCACTGACTCCATGATACGCCGCGGTGATGTCGTAGCAGGCGATGGTGGTCCTGCCGCCGATTCCTTGAAACTTACCCTTGGGGAACTCTTCCTCGGACATAGGGTGCCTGTCAAGAGGTTAGAAACAAAGCATATGAAGGTTAAAATATCGACAGCTCACATCATCAATGAAACATCCACATTTTTGAAAGCACCCTCACGGATAAGGTCAACTTTGCCCCCGCCATCCTCTTCAGCAGGTGTACCAAGAAGTTGTGCTTGACCAGGAAGATCAAACTTGCGAATGACGAACGCAAGAGCCATAAATCCAGTGACACTGGCAGTAGCAATGAGATTGTGGCCACAGGCGTGGCCAATACCAGGGAGGGCATCGTATTCGGCGTTGAAGTTGACACAGCGGCCACTCTTCTTGCCAACGACAGATTCAAAAGCTGTTTTGAGTCCGTAGGCATGTCGCTTCACAGGAATATCATGGTCTGAAAGAAACTGGCAGATTGCATCATGGGCATGATGTTCTTCATATGCCAATTCAGGGGTCTCGTGAATCTGTCATGGGAATTGTGAGCAAGGAAGGAAAAAGAATCACACCAAGTCGGAGTATACTGTAAGACCGACCTTCCGGTTCAACTCTCTCAGTGGCTGAGCCAACGAATCGATGTGCTGTCCAATAGCAGTTTGGACCTCTGTTTTAGAGGGAGAGATTGAAGTCATGGCGAAACGTGTTCCTATTTTTCGGGTCTTTCACATGAGATAAGGAAAAGAGGTATAATTCGTATTATTGGTGCTCGAGGCCCTTCTTATGTTCGAACAACGGCGGAAATGGCCGCCCCGCGTCATGATAAGTGCCGGCTAGTTGCCGGTTGACTTCCGTTAGCTTGTTGCGCGCAATTAGTGATGATTGGATGGAGGATATCCACCCCCGCGTGCACTTACCAAGTACACAACTATAAAATCTTGGGATTGGGTATGGCTTGCCCTTCCGCATATCCGTTCTTCATTGTGAATTGAATTGCCTGCGTCGTCGAAGTATTGTCTATCATTGAGAAAAAAAAAATGAGCACTTCAAACTGGCAAGAGAAAGCAGCTACTAAGCGAGCGGAAATCGCCGCCAAGATCCCTCAAGAATGGCGATTACCGGCTGAGTTTCTACGACATGATGAGTCTAGTGATGTCAATGTCCTGGATGTGCCTGCAAAGTGTGGCATTTTGACTCCATTCGAAATCGAGATCACCGAAATCCAAGATGCAACAGCATTGCGCGATAAATTGGCTGCACGGGAACTGAGTGCTGTTGATGTTGCGACTGCATTTTGCAAACGCGCCGCGATTGCACAGCAGCTTACTAGTTGCCTTACTGAAACGATGTTTCCACAGGCTCTTGCTCGGGCGAAAGAACTCGATGAGCATATTCAGAAGACTGGCAAGCCATATGGCCCACTTCATGGTGTCCCTGTCAGCATCAAGGAATCCATGAACGTTGAAGGTGTTCATTCCACTTTAGGACTTGTGGCATTTTTGGACCTCCCACCAGCTAGCCAAAATTCTCCTCTGGTGGACATTCTTCTTCAAGCAGGAGCTGTTCTGTATGTCAAGACGAATGTTCCCCAAACTATGATGACAGCGGATTCACATAATCATGTCTTTGGCCGTGTCTTGAATCCATATCGCACAAGCCTTACTGCTGGTGGTAGTAGTGGAGGTGAAGGCGCTTTAGTTGCCTTGAGAGGATCTGTTCTGGGAATCGGCACTGATATCGCAGGCTCAATTCGTATACCTGCTCTCTGCTGCGGTACATTTGGATTCAAGCCTAGCATTGGCCGCGTACCTCCCACTGGAAGAAGCGCTGGTCGACCAGGAATGACAGGAATTGCACCTGTTGCAGGTCCCCTATGCCATTCTGTCCGAGATGCCGAGCTGCTCCTTCGGGTAGTATTTGACGCATCTATAGATGACCTGGATGATTCAGCGCTTGCTTATCCTTGGAATGAACTGGTGAAAGAGGAAACGGATTCATTGACCATTGGCATTCTCCCTGAGGATCCTCGACAGCCTCTACACCCAAGCATGCAGCGCACCCTTGCGATAGCCGTTAAAAAATTGAAAGCGTCAGGACACAAGCTTGTCGACTTGTCTGGAAAGGTACCATTCACGGCGGATGCTTCGGACCTAGCATTCAACTTCTTTAGAGTTGATCCCGATCAGACCGTTCTGAAGCGCCTCCGCGAGGCTGGTGAACCTCCTATTCCCTCTCTTCGGTTTACTTATGACCTTGAAGGAGAAGCTGGCGAAGCAACTCTCCGCGACTTCTTCGATCTCAATGCAACCAAGGCAGAAATATCTGCGAAGATGCGACAGTTGTATGTTGGACACAAACTTGACTTGATAATCGCTCCCGGGTTTCAAACTACAGCCGTCCCACACGACACATACGGAGTTCCAATGTATACAGTCCTCGCCAACCTGGTTGATGTAAGATCTAGTGAGCTGATGGCTTGGGGATTGATGAATCTGCGGCTAATAACTCGAAATACTATTGATAGTATCCCGCTTGTGTCATGCCATTCAGCAAGGCTGAGGCGATTGCCGATGCGAAATTTATCCGCGACGTCAATTACTATCCACCATGTGAGTGGAAATGAGCCATAAATATGAACAACCAAGTATTTTTATCTCTTTTGGTGCTAACAGAAACAAAACAGATGCTCCCGATCGCATTGAAGGTGCTCCATGCCATGTTCAGCTTATCGGTCGCCGGCAGAGGGATGAAATGCTACTGAAACATGCTCAGGTGGTAGAAGATATCCTCTCGCGCTAGAAGTGTCTGAAGGATTGGAATCCCTGAGAAGGATATAAATTTTCACGAGTGACAATCATTACTGCTAGTCAGGGGTAACACTATAGAAAAACCGATCATCTTCATTGCCGCGGAATTAAATTTGCGCCCTTCCAAGGTTGCGATAAAGCCAGTCAGTAATCCTTTGAAATTGAGCTCGAGCTTTGTAACCTCTATCATTTTTAATTGGGCCTCCATCGACAGGTCGAACTCTTTTTTCTCTCTCGTTCAATCTCTTCGCGGGGCGTCGAAAGCAAGAAATGTTAAAGGGGCTCCGAGTCAGTGAGCTCTTGAGTTTAAGCCCCCAATCTAGACATCTTCTTTACCAGATAAGGGGTAGTTTTGGCCCCAAACCTGTTCCATCCATGTCACCACGCTGCATTACTTCAAAAGGGTAGTTGTCCCTCAACTTAGATCTTTTCAGAAAAATCATTCTTTCAAGAGGTTTCGTTCAAGCATGTCTCAACCCCAATTTGAAGTCAGGGTTATCCCGACAAAAGAGGAGTATGCACGACTTGTTGAGGTTCTCTGGACTGCAAATTTCAATCCGTACAAGTAAGTAAACCAAGATCCTCCCCCTACAGGAATCTTCAAGTTTGAAGGTGATGCATTTAGGTATCTGACCATTCGTCTATTGGCCTTAGTCCCGTCTTTACTGCAGTCCACCCCACCACCGGTCACACACCAGAAGATCGCGCCCGGGACAAAGCACTCGACACTGAAGTACGTTGGAATGCCAGCGAGAAGAACCCATTTTCGCACCTTATCTATGTAATAGATAAAGAAACAGGCGATGTGGCGGGCGGATGTGAGTGGTTCATCTTTCGCCAAAATCCCTTCCCGAATGGACCCCAACCTATCAAATGCACATGGTACCCCGAAGGAACCGAGCGAGCCGAATACGCCGAATGTATGCTTTCTCAGGCCTTTTTCCCAAGACAGTCTTGGTTCCAACGCCCCCACGCAGGTGTCAATGCTATGGGTGTTCATCCAAAGTATAGACGGCGCGGTGTTGGTCGCTTGCTCATGGAGTGGGGTCATGAGAGAATTGATCCGTTGGGGTATGAGAGTTTCATTGAGGGTAGCCCCATAGGACGATGGCTTTATGAGGAGTATGGTTATCGCAGAGTTATGGGATTGCATGTAGACTTTGACAAGCCAAATCCGAGTGATGAGTGGTCTCGATTGGTACACGAGTGCAAGCCGCCTGGTATTTTGCTACTTTGGCGCCCTCCTCGAGGAGAGTGGACGGATAAAGTCCCTTCAGGTCCATGGGCTGTTACTGAAAGCACTTTTCAATAAGTGAAGTGATCACCCAGTGATCTCATTGTTTCAATTCAAGAAACTGGCAGATGCTACTATGCGATCAATTGCAGTCATTGCCAAAGCTTTCATCTATAGTGTAGGGCAAATAACAGGTCTCCGCATGTTTTAAATTTCGTTAAAAATTCTTTGAAATTTTGTTTGCTGGCATTGCTTTTTGCATTTAGTAAGTCATTTTAAGCCCTCTTTTCCGAGTCATAGGTTCGTATTTTGTATCTCCAACGGGACTTGCAGGCGTATCGGAGTACTCCTGCCCCAAGTCCGTCCTGCGACCCTATATGAAATTGAGATATGTAGTAAATAGGATCGCGATACAAAGCATGAATCAAAGCTCGGTACCAATTTCAGCCCCGGAGGAAGGGATACAGGCACATGAAGCATTGCCTGAGAAGCAAATTCCTGTACCTTCTCGTTCGGATAACTTGGGATGCAACCCGAGTCGGCGCTAAATTTGGAATCGCAATCGACCGAGTTGCAATTTTCCCATCGCACAGAAGTTATATCCAAGTCTGGAAGGGGTATCTTGCAAGTATAGGACTTTTCCTGGCTCTTGCGTACTGGCCCTGAAACGGAAGCTCGAAATGGTACCGCATGCACCGTAGTTTGCGCAATCAGCTTCCGAGAAGCTAGAACCAGCTCGGGCAGTTCTCCCCCATGCATTGAATGGAATCTGAATTCGATTGGGACTATGGTAGTCACCCATTCTTTATCACTCTCGTGCGAACGGTACATTGTGACAGATTTTGGAGCAAGCGATTCAACACAAAATTTCATATTTCCTCCCTTGCGGGCCGAGGAGCGGACATGCGAAGTTCGCTCAAATTGCAAGGAGTCATCAACTTTAGAATATGATGGAATATCTTTGAGAGATGAAGGGGCCACGATTATCGACTTGGAAGCGAAATTCCATGCCTCCTTTGATTCAAGGCATCCTGTCCTTTGATTCGCCAGAGTTGCCTCCACTGAATAGGTGATACTCAGACTTCGAGCGCAGAGGTCGTCGACGTGTAGTTTCCGAGCAGAGTTCTGGGCGTTTCTAAATGTAGGTGGGAGTTTCAGATGAAAAATTTGCGCGTTTTTGTATTCGTCTCGATGATGGCATGCGTGGATCGGAAGCTTTTCGGGTACCGTGAAGGTGAAAGAAAGCCGATATAGGAACCCATTTTCTAACGTCTGGCACGGCGTGAATGCTTCGTTCTGAAGAGGCTGCTGCATTTCAAGAAAATTCTTTTGTCTGTATGTCTCCACCGGTTGGAAAATAGCATTGTTCTCAATTCGGGTGCGACCTTGTTTACTTTTCTCTTAGTATCACTCATTACCACTCATGAATCGCGAAACATTCTTACCTCGAAATACGATTTCAACCATTCCAGGCTCCAATGGCATGGTGGTTCTCACCCAGACATAACCATTGATTTTGTCACCTGTGGTAAAAAAGTGATCTGTGTTGATTTTCTCGTTTGACAAATTGATCTCGATGCTATCGTTGCAGCTTTTGCGCGAATTCTGTCGCCGAGTTTTCATCATGGATTTGGATGGTGAAGGGGAATCAAGAGAGTGAGAAGATAAGCTGCTTAGATACTAGTGATCATTTTTTTTTTCGTTCAAAAAAAAAGACAATGTTATCCTGCTTTTATTCGATGGTGGATCCATCACTGCTGGCGACACGGGCCGTGTTCCCGATGCTGAATAGAACAACTTGAGGGTGGGTTATCGTCAATCTGGAGTCAATATCTCGCAATTTAGATATTGTTATACTAGTTTTCTGAAGGATTTGACTGATTATTCCTCTCTCATGGGACATGCAGGACCATGTAGCATTCCATAATCTCCAACGCAGTCGTGATTGATTATTATCGGTGTTTGTCGCCGTCTCGGAGGCGGCATCCGACAATTTCAACCGGGTACTTGCTTGTACCCGAGCCCAAACAGCACGGTCCGTGGCCGGCCCGTTCGTCATATTCCAAGCCTCCATCAACCATTGGGTATGCGCCCCAAACTTGTAGTACCTGCTTTTTAACAGCCTGCGCGACGCTAAAGCATCAGATGGATCCTCGTCAGATACTAGTAGTATGTGTACATACAAGAGCTAGCAAGTTGCTGTCAACCTTTGCAGCCATACTACTCCTGGGCCCTCATTCTTACTTCCTACTATAGTATTTGATCAAAACAATTTGAATGAGCGCTGATGGCGACTTGGCGCCCAAGTGTGACAAGCTGTGCAATGCTACCACTCTCAAGGGTTTCGCGAGCACATTGACCTGAGGATATTGGGCCCGGGTCCAAGTCATTCAGAGCATTCGCCAAGGAGAAATTGACTAAACCACAAGTTCAATCTCCGAATGATACATATCCCATCGCCTGAGTGCCATCCGATGTTGAACGCTGGAATGCGTATCAGCGAAAGCCATGTCTCCAGAAATCGCGAGTATTCATGAGGAAACCCCTCAATACTAATGAATACTAGTGGTATGGCTAATAGGACTGGATATCGTCTAAGTCATCCCAGGGACCAGAAGGCGAAGCAGAAGTGACGATTTTCCCTGACTACTAGATTCTTAACGGAATCTGTGCAAATAGCAGCCCATCTTCTTAGGCTAAAAGATACCTACTCAATAACGAGGCCGACCTTATCACTCCATTAGCGCCACGTGAACCGCGAAAATCCCTACAGTTTAATACAAAAAACTTGACTCCGACGATAAATCCGCTCGTGACGCTGGCGCTGAACTGCCAGGTGATTGGGCCTGGTCTACCTACAGTAGGTACATGATGCAATGCCACTTGCTATAGTAGGTAGTTCCAAGGTTGCTATGTGCTGAAGTGCCATATCACATACATGAAATGAATGCATGGATGAACGAATTCCTGATAGGTCATCTACCTTCGATTTTATCAAACAGACTTCAAGTTCTTACATTACATTCCAAGGTTCCTTACTTCCCTCACCTTAATACTAGTTTTTTAGTAGTCTTGGATTTGATACTTCATCTTCCCCCATATGGCAGGGTTCGTAAGATTCTAAAGTCACTGAATTACCTTATCTTTTACCCCGCAGATTCCACAAGAAAGCGGAGCTCATTTCAGTCATGAAAATGTGGTCCCAAGGGGGGTACGCTCCAATCAATGGGCTAGAACCACGACATAGCAGGCGAATGCTAGATTTAGGGATTTTCTTTAATATGCCACTCGGTCTCGGTCTCCGTACAGTCTTCTCCATGAATGTCACTTTTCACATTTTGAGCGATGAGCACAGCGAACTTCCATGAAACTCCGACGCCATTGCGTCCATCTCGTCGTATTCGCGCGTAAGTGAAGTCTTCAAGTTCCAGCTAGTAATGGATACCTGAAAGGCTGACAGGGCTCAATCTCTATTCCTCTAGTTGCAAGCAATGTCGGACCGCTAAGGTGCGATGCTCGGGCGTGCGGCCTTGCGAGCGATGCACCCGTCGTAATGATAAGTGCGCTTTTACCACGGACGAGACTCACGTTTCAGTATCAGAGCGCTATTTGCAGGACTTGCAGCGGGAACTGGCTCATTTCAAAGCCTTAGCCAACACTGAAACTGCAGTTGAATCGGAGCAGCGTTCAATTTGGCGGGGGCCGGTCTCGCTCTCCGATGCCGATCCCTCGGTCATAACTCCGACTTCTTTGGCTACAAGACCCACCGACACAGACCCATCGCCGAGCGATTTTCCCCGCCGACATACTGATAGTGAGAAATCACCTACTGAAAAGGACGCTTGATATCGGGCTAAGATTGGAAATAGTAAATAGCACTTCTCGCCATGGTCAACATCACGCACCAGTGGGACTTGAGTCTAGCCCGGCAGACAGAAATGAGGAAGAGTCGGATCATCTATCACAAGCCTATAACCCCCTTGTTGCGAAGGACGTGACCTACGTTAGTGGCTCCGATGACCGCCGGCTCTGTAGGTTCCCATTTTTTTTAGACTCCACCACCTCTGAATACTCACTGATTCTCGATTCAGTATTTCTTGGGCATACTTCAACGTGGTCCTTCTGCCGACGCGTTTTCACCTTGTTGGAAGATAACAGCGGGCATTCAAATACTCCTCGGGCACCGCTCAATCTAGATGGGACAGCATTTTGTCTTCAATGGCAGCCAAAAGTCAACGTCGATGACAGTGATCTCGTCAAGCTTCCACCGGTGGATTATGCCTTATTTTTGTACAATACTGTGAAGTTTCGCCTAGGTGAGATCTTCAGTGTTGTGGACGAAAATAGCTTCCTGCGAAACTTCGACGACTTTCACAGGGACCCATTGAAGACTGCCCAGACACGTCGCCTATGGTTTGTTGAATATCTCATGATTCTCGCATTTGGAAAGGCGTTTACCTCGAGCGGAGATCCTACAACATCTGCACCACCTGGGTCTGAACTCGCCTCTCGAGCATTATCCTTGCTTCCAGATGTGGCATTTCTACATGATGAGCGTCCTGCACTACTCCCGATGGAAGTATTTGTACTCATCGCGCTCTATTTTCAGTCAATAGATATGAGGTCCCCGGCCTATCAATACGTTTGTTCTCCCGAATGAACCCCACCGTGAGTATGATTAGTTGCTGACATTCTCTCACAGATTGGCCAAGCTCTTCGACTCTCCTTCCATGATGGTCTCCATCGCAAATTTCCAGAGGATCTCATCGATTCCAGCATCACGGGTATACACTTCAGCAATGTTTGGTGGACAATTTACGTTCTTGACCAAGCTCTCACAGCTGGGCTGGGATGTCCTCCGACTATACCACTTAGCAGCATTACAACACCTCTACCGGATGCACACTCCAAGTCTATTCCATCCAAGGCTCTGGCACTACGCAGCCGTCTCTCTCAGATCAATTCAATCATCTACAGCTGTATGGCCACCCCAATCCTTCTACGTCGACACCATGACGTTGTTTGCTCATTAATAAATTAACTTGCATAGCTATTTATGGATTTGAAAATAACCTCGGATCCGCCTTCGTTTCAAGCATTACCTCCGTCTTGCATAGCCTTGCGGAAGTTTCGCGCGATATTGATGAGGCCATATCTGGTTTTAAAGCTTCTAAAGGAGAACTTCCCGGGATGTTTTACAACATAACACTCTCTTATCACAATGTGAGTTGGGGGTTTCAAATACTTCTTGATGAATCTTGAATCAATGCCATAAAAGTCGACGATGGTAGTGTTGACAATCTCTTTTAGTGCATTGTGCTAGCGACACGACCGCTAGTCATTTGGCTTCTGATTCGGAGTTTACCCCCAGGCAAATTTGACTCAACAATGCTCTCTGGAGCGATAGCGAAATTGCTCGAGAAGTCAGCCCAATCTGCGTCAGCAACACTTTTTATCCTTCTGAATTTGCTGGACCGCGAGATGCTTGGTTCGTATAAAGCCGACTTGCTTTTCAAAATTGGGTTTCGCTGACCTCGCCTCCAGAGACATTTTTACCATTTTCGCTAGAGTACGCATTCTCTTCTGCGATGCTGCTGATCATACTCAATGCATTTCTCCCAAATTATGTTCCTGATTCAAACTGGATTCGTGCTGTCTCATGTGTGTTTGATGAAATGATTAGAAAAGGAAACACTGTGGCGAAATTACGAAGGACCGAGCTCGAGCATCTCGAGGCTCTCGTGGCGCCATATCAGGTTCAAATTCCGCACATCCCTCGTCAGTGGGCACCCGATCAGATCGATGCCCCCGAGAATGTCTCTTCGCAGCCAAAGCTTCTGGGCCACTACCGAGGCTTCGATCTAAGGGAAGATCTCGATCATGGCCCTTTACCAGACAATTGGAATGACTCGGACTACATGCTAGATTCTTTTGAAACTGGATGTGAGGATATACTTGCCCTTGCTGAACAACTGCAAGATGATGATTTTTCATTTGTTATCTGATTTTCATGGTGATATGCAAGTTTCAGTACTATCAAGGCTCTCATAAAGTCACCACATTTTGCGACAGCTTTTCATTTTGGTATACGAGGCTTTTTGGGAGTAGGGTCACAAGCTTCAAATCCCTCTCAAAATCCCTCACAGCTCTTTATATGCGAAATTTCTGTATATTGTTCCAATGGAATGTGTGAGGCCAGGTACGTAGTAGATCCTCTCAGGTTGGCCCACTTCCCCGCATTGCCAGTACAATCTCGGCCTCGGAGTCCGACTCCAGTCAGCCATCCACGTACTACGAGTACCATATTGCATGTCGGCGATCAGCCCGTCGATGAGAAAAGATTGGCGCAGGCTATTAGATAAATGCTGGTCGGCGGGGTAATTAATGAGATAAAGGATCCCCAAGTCCCCTGACCAAGAAACGATTCCGTTTTCGAGTCCTCGCAGGTACTACTATACTACCATGGCTTCTCATCAGGGTAAAGTGGTGCGTTATTCACATTATTTCATTCCTTCGATTTAGTTCTCTTGACTCATCCTTATTCGTGCCCAGATTGCCGTTACCGGTGCTGCCAGTGGCATGGGGCTCGCCGCCGCGAAGCTCCTGGCATCCCGAGGTGCTTCAATTTCTCTTGCCGACCTGAACGAAGATGCTCTCGAGAAATCCATCAATTCTTTACCCGGTGGCAATCAAAAACACATTGCTACCCGAGTTGATGTCCGGGACGAAGCTTCTGTTGAAGCATGGATCGAGAAGACTATTTACAAGTTCGGCAAGCTTGATGGGGCAGTCAATATGGCGGGTGTACTAGGACCTTCTGCTCCAGTCACAGAAACGAGCGTGAAACAACTAGAGTTTGTTCTTTCAGTAAATGTCACTGGAGTGTTCAACTGCTTGCGCGCGCAGCTCAAGGTTATGAAGAGCGGAAGCATTGTGAGTCTCTTTTCCCGCACGAGATCGGTGATCGGGTACAGTTAAGCTGATTGCTCATTTAGGTATCGGCGGCCAGTACATTTGGTCAAATAACCATGCCAAATGCTTCCGCATACTGTGCTAGCAAAGCGGCAGTGATTGCGTTGTCGAAGTCGGCTGCGAAAGAGAACCGAAATGTCCGGATCAATTGTGTTGCACCAGGTGAGTCTTGAAAATTTCTAGCCTCCCATCATACGTGGACGATGATGTTTCGAAGTACTCGTTTGAAGGAAAAAGGATCCAAACTCTGATGAAAAGCAAATCAGGTACTGTTCACACACCAATGTCGGAACACAATGACCCAAAGCGCGTCGAGTCCGGTATACTGGCAAACGCGCAAAAGAGACTTGGATCCGCCGATGAGGTTGCAAGAGTTATTTCTTTCCTCATTAGTGAGGAAACTTCTTTTGTGACTGGGGCTGTTTATAACGTCGATGGTGGTTGGGTTTACTAACCTTGGAAGTCTCATAAATTTCCCCCGCCGACTTGAAGTGATGAAGATTTTAGATCAGATGTGATTATGATAATGTTCCATATACCAACCTTGGAACTCAAACTATGAAACTTGAATCATCAATTGATCGTTCAATATATCTTGGGATATCTGGCACTGCTTTATAGATCATAGAAACAACTTGAATCAAATGTCAGTGATTTTCCTCCTCAAATGGTTCAAGTTATCATTATAAACAAGTTGAACCTTGGAAGATGACATACCTCCAGGGCTGAACCTTGGCTTGAAATCCAGCCCCGGGCCTCCAGGGCTAACCTTCCAAGGTTAAAGTTCCAAGGTCCCAACCTTCAAGTTCAAACTCCAGCCGGGCTCCAGGGCTCCAGCTTGAATTCAAATGAAGGCTTGAATCTGAACTTCAATTTTGTTGGATAAAGAATGGTAGTGCTTTGCTTGGGGATATATATATCTTTTGAAGTTCGACAAAAATGATATTTTACACTAACAAAAATAAATTAGTTTGCTCAAATATTACTATTTTCATTTTTGATAGTCTTTATAATATCTTTAGCTATGATTGAATCTCAAAACCAAAAATTACCCTTATTTGAGCTGGTGATACGCTGATATAAAAGTTCATGTAAAATTGGTAGTATGCTTGAAGTCAAACGGAAGCATGGAGGGGCGCCGCGACGCAAGAGGAAAAGTGCCTGAAGATCAGACGATTTACAGCTTTCAGGGCCAATTTCAAAAGGTTTTTCTTCGAACCAGCCCCAATTTGACACGGGCCGTTAAAGGACGTGTTTTCACATGCAGCCAGTCTCAAAAATGGGCAATCCCATAGTATCCTGACCACTAAATTCTTCAATACTGATCCAAAGCAGGTTCCAATAATCAACCACCAGCATTATGCCTACCTACTCTTGAAGCTCTGATACCTTTGTCCCGGAAGGGCTGCAGTCGAATGACCCTTGGGTGGTCTCTTGGTAGTAATGTGCAGATACAGGCCCTCAAAGAACCACCTCCAAACTTGAATCATCCCGCGAGAGCTCGATGTAGATCTCCCGCCCTATTATTGGGGTCTTGTTTCAATGGTCACAGGAGAAGATGCAATCTCCCCAACCCGAGACGTTCATTTCTTAAATACTATGTGATCGCCACCGTTGCAAAAGCTTCTAGTAGAAGTTGGGACTATCTAGTAACTGCTACTACCCAAGAAGCATTTCCCACACAATATGCGTCTCGGAATCGCACTACTTGTCTCCGCGCAAATAAGCACATCCTTTGCGGGGGCTATACCCGGATCCCAGACCGCGACTGTGGTCTTACCATCAGCAACTCTCCATGGCACAATAAAAGACGGCATTGAAAGCTTCAACGGCATCCCATACGCAGAGCCACCAACGGGATCGCGAAGACTCAGACCACCCGAGCGCCTTAGTAAATCACTGGGGGTTTTCGATGCGACCGGAACTGCTGCGGCCTGTCCGCAACTAGTTGCGTCTACCGATAGTAGAGATTTCCTACAAAGTGTTTTGGGTTCGATTGCGAATATCCCGTTTGTGAATAATGTCACGGGCCAGTCGGAGGACTGTCTGACTATCACGGTAACTCGCCCTGCTGGTACCGCTGCGAATGACAAGCTTCCTGTTTTCTATTGGATTTATGGGGGTGGATTTGAGGTATGATTCTGATCTTGAAATAACACTAGTCGGGTCGCATGCACTAATAGATTCCCGAATCTAGCTTGGATGGTCTTCGATGTATGATGGGTCCAGCCTTGTCAAGTACGGCGTCGAAATCAGCAAACCTTTTATCTTTGTGGCGGTCAATTATCGAGTCAATGGATTTGGTTTCCTCGCTGGCAAAGAAATTTTGAAAGACGGCGCGGCCAATCTTGGCTTACTCGATCAACGCATGGGATTGGAATGGGTTGCAGACAACATTGCGCAGTTTGGAGGCGATCCGGAAAAAGTGACGATATCTGGCGAGTCGGCAGGATCTATCTCGGTTTTGGATCATATGGTTCTATTTGGTGGCGACAACAAATACAAAGGGAAATCTCTTTTCAGAGGCGGAATTATGGACTCTGGAAGCATTACTCCTGCAGAACCTGTGGACAGTGATCGTGCTCAGGCCGTTTACGACAATGTCGTTGAAGCAGGCGGGTGTCAGAACTCGTCAGATACTCTTGAGTGTCTGAGATCGCTTGACTACGAGAAATTTCTCAGCGCGGTGACATCTCAGCCAGGCTTGCTTTCATGGTCAGGTGTTGCCCTGTCCTATCTTCCTCGACCTGATGGGAAGATTCTTCCAGACAGTCCTGAAGTCCTGGTTCAGAACAAGCAGTACGCTCCTGTTCCTTTCATCATTGGTGACCAAGAAGACGAAGGGACACTTTTCTCTCTCTTTCAATCCAATCTCACCAACAGCAAAGAGCTTGTCGGATATTTGAAGAATGTCATGTTTCCGAAGGCCAGCGAGGAGAAACTGACTTCTCTTGTGAACACATACGGCTCGGGCAATTCGGCCATCACGAAGGGAAGTCCGTTCGACACAGGGCTCCAAAACGAAATATTTCCCGGCTTCAAACAGCGAGCAGCAGTGATCGGAGATATCCTATTCACGCTTGCAAGACGCTCGCTCTTGGAAATGACGAATAAGCTCCATCCGAATGTTCCTTCTTGGTCGTTCATCTCATCATATGATCATGGAACGCCAGTCCTAGGAACTTTCCATGCCTCTGATATCCTGCAGTTCTTTTTTGGCATTTATGATAATCATGCGGCCAAGAGTATTCGCACCTATTATATCAACTTCATTTACTCTCAGGATCCTAATGCGGAGTTAAATGGCACTTACCCGGAATGGCCTAGATGGGGAAAAACTAATGAGCTTTTGAACTTTGCTGCGGATAAGACGACGATTATGAAAGACAATTTTCGGGCTAGCAGCTACGAGGCGATCAAGAGCTTGGGTGATGTTCTACGTCTATAGGCATACTAAGCCATACAATGAGGTGGAATGCCCAGGTGGACGGGCGGCTGTCTGGAAACTTGAAGTTTGAAGTATTGAGACACAATTTGTTGTATTGTATCTTCTCATCACATTTGATGTAAATTAGTATAATTATCGACTGGGGTATATGTTGAAATGTCTAGACGCTCTATAAGTACAACTCAAAAATCGTGAAGGAATGTTAAATTCCCCATTTTTTACAGTGACACAAACTTGTAATTTAGTGTCATGCCTGAAATCAGGCTAAACGGGCTTTGCCGTGTCATCCTCAAGATCTTCCGCAGTGACTGTGACCTCATGGCTGTGGTCCAACTCAGAAAGAACAATCCAAGTAGGGAAGACGCAGAGCAGTGTGATTCCAAAGTTCAGGCCAATGCTAACAAAGTGATTGGCATTGCCCTCGGACTGCATGGCCCATGCAACGGTCTGGCCCAGAGCCTCCATTCCTCGAAGAATACCAGTGTGGTATGAGAGGGAAGAGATATCTGTGCTGTACTGTCCAACCAGCCAGTAGAGGAATTGTTGAAATGCTTGTCCTCCGAATTGCCAGAAGAATACCAGGGCGTAGGTCTTGCCGAATCCACCCTTGAACCAGTCGTAAAGAGGAGCCTCGGCCATGTTGTAGAATTGGTTCTGGAGGATTGATGCCCAGATCCAAGTACCGGTAAGAATGACAATGATCGAGATGAAAGCGATGCGAGCACGGGTCTTGATGAAGATCGATTGGCGATCGAGCAGGCCGGCGATCAAGAAGGAAGAGGCAACACCGGCGAAGTTGGTGAAGAAGGAATTGAAAGCACGAGCTCGGACGGTGAAGTAGCTGGTCACCCATGTGCTCATGAAGCCGTTGTAGAAATAGCTGATGAAGAAAGCAGGCAGAAGAAGCAGCACGCGTCTGGTTTTGAAGAGCGAAAGAGCAGCCTTGAACTCGGCAGCCCAGTTGGCCTGCTTGTGGACCATAACCAAAGAGCGGTCCTTACGCTGGACCTTCTCAGCGGGGCTCAGCAAAAGCGCAATTGGAAGGCCGAGGCACATGATGACGATGAAAACGATATAGGTTCCGGTGCTGACAGTGCCTTTGCTAGAGTTCTGGGCGTTGAGGCCGAGATTGATGGCACCGCCGACAATCGGACCGGCAGCCTTTGCTGTCTGCCAGATAGCTAAATAAAATATTAGTACTTGATCTGAACTCAAATTTCGCGTCGCGATTCACATACCGAGATAAAAGGCACGGTCCTTCGGGCTAGGATAACCAATGATGATAGCCGCCTCAGCAGCCCAGAAGAAACCGGCAGAGATACCACACAAAGCAGCACCAAAGAGCATCAGCCAGGTAGTAGTGGTGTAACTGTTGGCATATAGACCTCCACCATAGATAGGATAACCGATAGCTCCAATAGCTAAGCCATATCGCAAACCGATACGGTTGTTAATAGCTCCAGCGAGAACACAGACGACAGCGAAAAGTCCATAGACCAGAGCGTTCGCTCCAGAAACTGCATATGGCTCTGCAGCACCACCAGCTCCCAAGTTGTTCAAAGCATCCCACATTCCCGGGGCTGTGAAAGAAACACCACTCGCGATGGCGATCTGGAAGGGAATGGATCGGTACACAGATCGAAAGCGACTAGAGTGTGAGACTGGAGCCTCAACACTCTCAGCAGCTGCATCCCTCACATCTTGCTCGGCGGTTGTTGAGCCCATTGTGGGTGGCAAGATCTAAATTTCCTCGGTGATGATCAAATATGAAGGAAGGGAAGATCAAGTGCCGGAGTAGATGTTTTATGAAATGGAGAGGGCCGCATGAGCCATCGATTTGATATTGGAGAACCAGGGCAAAAAATCCCGAGGGGCGATGGCGTGATCAGATATTAGCAGCGGCGTCAGCGGGACCTTCCTTCTTTGACAGCCTAAAACCACGCGAGCAGAATTTAAAATTATCGGGAGACATCCGAGCCTCTTCGAGTTCCCCATAGTTCATCTTACTTCGAGCTACTACACATGTTCATCCCATTTACCTGGCAACACTACCTAAGACAGACTACAATAGTTAATTTGACAAAAGTACCAGCTCTTTTTATTCTGCAGAATGATCTGTGTGTAATAAAAAAACACGATTGCCAAGAAGCTGAGTGGGCTCAAGCGAGAAAGGCGATGCCATGGAATCAATCGCAGATGCTGAAATCTTCACGGACCCACATACCCTAATCGACTTACGTAAATAAGCGTGGGTTTTTCTGCACGCCATTCTTCTCCAAAATGTCTTGATCTCTGCTAAAATTATCAAGAGAGCTAGAACAGTCACTGATATATTCATGCTGTTGAATCAGATAAAATTAGGGAAGATCTGGATATTGGCTTGGAGGAAAATTCCTTCGACTGCGATTGAGTGGCGACTTTCGGCTTGCCGAGACTGGGCGCCAAGTTCATCCAATTGCCGTCTGAATTCAATTATATGCCTTGAAAATAAGGCATTTTAATTAAATTGCTTCGGCATAAGACCCACCTGGTTTTTAGAACTGACTCACTAGCTCGGGCTACTGCACGGCAGACGTTTTCAATGCTGGGACTCGGAGATGGATACTGGAATAGCCGTTGAACTGAAACTTGAAGAGTAGTAAATTGGATAATGTTTTTCAAGATGAGTTATCGAGCTCGTTTGAACCTGAACCTGAAAAATATCAAATTATAGGGAGCAAGCCTTGGAAGACGATAAAATCAGATGACTAACTATGGAGAACGATCTGGACCCGGATGCCTGAGCCAAGCATCTCTAACCCTAAGTTATCTAACTTTAGATCTATGGATTTACTCGCAGATTCAAGTCGAATCGGTGTCGTGTGACAAAGGTTATGATGAGAGCTAGCATCCTCTTCCACATGTGCAAGCTAGGGTTGTGTTTCAGAAAATTGAGTCGATTTGATGTGAATTGATTTTTCCAACGTTTACGAAAACTTAAAGCGTTGCAAGTTGGCGTTTCTAATATTCATAAAATTGCGTAAAAGCCCAAGATCCCGATGACCTGCATTACAAAATATTAATCCCGAACCCCAGCCCGAGTCCCAAAATGTGTCCCACGCTGTAAAAAGAAAACACAAAAAGATAATTGGAGCAAGATTGTAAAGCTACCCGAAAATCTGACCCTCGCCAGCCAATCGATAAAATGCAAAAAGTGGGAAGAAGATCCATGGTCGTGAAGAGCCTGCCCAAGATCACCCCAACACAGACTCACGTCAACTTGAATCAATCAAGAGCGGCATGTGCATTGTTCCGATTGGCCATGGGTAATATGGTAAAGTCGCATGTGAGACTGCAGCTTGTCCTTACGACCGAACGTCTCGTTGCAATCACGCGCAGGACATTTGAACTCATCGGGAGAGACGTGTGTAGATCTGATGTGTCGCCATAGACATGTTTGTCGAGAAAACACACCATTGTACTTACATCCTTCCCAGCGACATTTGTATCGACCGCAATGGTTGGCACTGTGGATCATGTAAGATACTGGTAGTACTGTCGAGGGGGAAGTTATTATAAGTAAAGTAGAACGAGACAACATACTCAAATCCCGGTTCTAGATGCCGCGGATGGGCTCCTGCCGCTTGATCATATCGATTTTCGCCAGGTACTGTGTCGGGTATTTCTTCCGATAAGGTGTTTAGCGATGAGATGGGAGTCATCGGGGTACTCCAAGGGACGTTCGGATGACAGGGTGCATTGTGCGTGTTCGGTAAGATGTAACCAGTTGAACTGCCGACCGGCCAGGGTATATGATTCATATGATAGGGGGATGGCGGTGCAACTGTTGTATTCGAGCAGGGGGATCCTGGGATCGGAGTAATGGTCTGGTTGGAGTTGCTATGAGATGGGCCGTGCATCCATTGCTGTGATGCTCTCATGCCAGGCGGGGAATAGGAAGGAGTCTCGACCCAGGGAACGTTTGGAACGGTTGAGTTCCAGGTCTTGTCACTCGATGATAGGGTTCGGCTGCTGGGGCAGATGTTGTGTGAGGGGGATGCCATGATGCAAGTGGTTGCACGAAAAGGCGGGATGATGATAATTGTTGACTTAGTAGTACTGAAGAGGCGTGATCTGGAGAAAGAAACAAACACATTTTCTTCACAGGAAACTCCCTTTAAATAACCACCATGACAGTCTACAACATAATGGCCCACATCCGAAAAGTCTTGTTTAAACCGACGCTGCAAAAGCACATCAGATCGATTCCTCTTGCAGAAGAATGTGAGGACGAGGAGCCATTGAGAGCTCGGGGAAGAAAAATGATCGACGGAAGACGAATCGGGTCTGTTGGAGTGCCCAAGGTCCAGGTAGGGCAGAGACAGTACTGTACATAAAGCCGGGGAAGTAGATCCATTTGGCTGGTCGTGGCTGAAAGCTTGAAGATCATCCAGCCTCACGGGTTCCGAATCCCTCGGGCAACTTGAAATAGTGTGGTGGGGCCATGATTTGCTACCTGATACAGTAGTATAACATGAACTCCAGTGAATATGCACGCACATGTGATGTCGCGTGGATACATAGCTTCACTCCCCACGGGCGTGTCCGGCCGAACAACCTTCCTTGGAAGAGAATAAATAGCGTGAAGATTACGATTGGCAAGGCTGCTAGATTTGATCGATCCATCCCTGTAAACTTAGCATGGCGCCCATGGGAGAAAAACACATGGCCCCCTGTTAATTTGGAAAACATTGCTGGAATTGAAACATGCATGCTACCTTTTCAGGTAAAGATGGGCTCAAATTTCGACTCTGGCATGTCGAAAGGATGGTATTGATTCCAGTGCAGCCGTAATTGAAGCAGCAATATTGGAAATTTCGATATCAAGAATCGACATGCTGTCAACATGGCTAGCATGAAACACTTCTGCATCTTTAGCGGGCTACCCGAAAGAGATTCCGTTTTAACGGACACCATATGCAGCATGAACCCGCTTTTAACCGGCATGTCTCTTCTGGGATGCATGATGGTCTTCCAAGGGAGAGAAGTTGACCAACCACGCGATAGAAACAACCGCCGATCTGCAGGAAGCCAAAATCACGGGGCCACCCCCAAGCAATAGCCCTGAGGCTTGGTCGTCTGAGAGCCGCAGAATTGTAAGGTGAAACAGCTAGGGACGAGATCTGGGCCCAAGTATGGACTCTGGCCGGCGACGGGGATGTCGCCCGCGCCCCAGACTCGAATGACCATGCCGTATCCATGCTATACTTGACCCACTGTGTCTTTGCTGCCAAGCCCCCCATTATAGCATTCTTTGCAGATCGTCTTTCCAACTTGAAGGTTGCAGGGTGCAAGGATACAATGGCGCACAGCTTCTTTAGCTTATTGGCACGTCCGATGCTAATAGCTTGAGCCTCATTTGTCTCGACGCGCCCGCGAAGTCGTTGACATCACAGATATTGATCTTTTGACCAGATCTCATGAGTCAAAGCAAGGGAATTTGATGTTCAGTCGTATTGGTTATGATTGTAGGGCCCATGCATGTCTTTTGAAAATTGAAATCCAATTAGAAGAGAGATATTCCCAATCATTGGTTTGCCATGGTCAGTGACAGTTTTTCATCCCTCTAACTTGAACATACGGGTCTAGCTTCGAGTTGAAAGCAAGATAAACGTATGGTTGACTCGGAGACGGGATGCTCAAAATTTGCCGTGAAGTAATTTAACCATCGACGCGAAAAGGTGGACTGAATCGCAAGTTCTGAAAAAAAGAACTCGAACTTCTCGACCTTAGTGGCTAGTCATGAATGGGAGGCCTAAGACTACCATTGCAAACACACCCAGCGTAATTTTACCATAGTCACGGAGTAAAAGGAGCTGGAAAAAGTTGAAATGATCCCCGGACATGTACCTCGTCATGAAGATCAAGCTCTAAAACCGCCCCCAACAATACTCCGTACAGTACGCCGAGGACAAACAGTTCAAACGAAGCAAAGACTCCACTCTAAACTCTGTTCTTCATCGTTAGATCCCATTGGCGTATCATCACCAGCAGGAGCATCATGAATTCATCAACAACGGAGGTAACGGAGCAAACCCTCATGCAAACATGATATGATAACATGAATTTCGCTCCTTCGGAATCCGAACACTCATATGTCCGGTTAGGCGTCCACTAACTAGGTATGAGCCTCAGATGAATGAAGTATAAGTAGTAATGCGGTTTCATCATCCATCTCAAATACAGCTTCAAGTTCAAACTTAACCGCGACTTGAAGTCTTCAAATCAGCACGAAATGTCTTACAACAGAATCGCAGTATATGGCCACAGAGGCTGGGCCAGCTCTGGGATCTTGAAAGCCCTATCCAACTCTGGCGCTCCAATCCGAGTCCTCTACCGGCCAGGCTCAGACGTGCGCGACATACCGAAGAACGTTGATGCCGTCGAGGTCGACGTTAATGATCAACCTGCTTTAATAAAAGCACTAGATCAAATTGATATTGTGACGTATGTCCAACTCCAAAGCTGCTATTGGCCCTGACCTTGCTTCCGCTTGTCTTGAAAGAAACTAAGCTCCGTCTCTACCTAGCTCTCTTGTTGGTCATGAGGGCGTAGCTAGACAGCACGCTTTCATCAAGGCAATCCCACACACGAATGTGAAACTTTTCGTCCCCTCTGATCTGGGTAACGGTATCGATGACCAGGGCTTGGGTCTATCGATTCCTGCTCTTGGGGCCAAGGCCGGTGTTGAAGATGCTGCGAGGAAGGCTGGGATTCCAGTGACGGTCGTTCAGCCGGGATGTTTTGCTGAGTCGTCGTTGCGGGCTGGGTTCGTTTCACAGCTCACTCATCTCGGTTTAGAGGGTATGCTGACGTTCGAAATTAGGCTTCTCGGAGTCGATGCTGAGAAAAACAGGATCATTTTTACCGGGGGTAGCAAGGATCATAAGCTTAACATCTGGTAAGTACCTAGTACCAGTTTTTCGCCCTTTTCTCTTGTTGTATCCGATACCTCCACATACTATCCCTCCTCATTTTGATGTCCTTTTACATCTTTTTCGCGTCAAGTGAAAGAGTTAACATGGAAAACCCGATCTAGTTCTCGTGACTATGTCGGAGCCGCATACGCCGCCATCTTCGCAAAAACGCCGATCTCAGAGATCGCAAATAGGACATTGGGTATAACGGAGCTGCAAGCTACAGGTGCTGACATTGCGAAGGCCCTGGAAGAGCGCAACGGTTCTAAGCCAATAGTGTTCACACACAGTCT
Organism: Penicillium paxilli ATCC 26601; assembly: GCA_000347475.1. NCBI lineage: Eukaryota > Fungi > Ascomycota > Eurotiomycetes > Eurotiales > Aspergillaceae > Penicillium > Penicillium paxilli. Next base: position 51,199 of record AOTG01000314.1, read on the forward strand.
CGATCAAGTCGAGGGTCAGATTCGAAAAAGCTTGGATCAAGGTAGTCCCCTAGCAGCCGTGTGGTATTACAGATGGATGTGGGGATCTAATAACCAATTCCGATGCATTGGCAAGGAGATGTGGGATGTCGAAGGCTACGAAAAGAGGGATCTGAGGACTTTGTTGAACAGTGGCAGTTATAAGGAATTTCCTGAGCAGGTGCTTGCTGGCCTGGAAAGGACTTTCTTTTGATGACATTCATCAAATTCCTTTGATATTTTGGTTTCGTTTAGTGTCAGCAGATTGAATGATGCTGTTTTGAATTCTCATAGCGGTATTATGAACCACTGAAGGCAGATCTTGCACATCCTACTCAGTCATTCAAATTTATGTTCCAACTCATAATTCGAGCTTTGGTTGGCCAGTGCAAGTTTAGATTATAATCGCAACTCTTGCTGTAAATTATTCCAGGCATGAAGTCGAAGTTGATTTTCAGGGATTCTGAGCTCAAAAATGACCGTTGAAAATAGTAATTGCAGCCGCATTGACGTTAAAATGAAAAATTAAGATATCTGTCATGGCGTCGTTTTCAACTCTTTGAGTGGAAAGAGGGCATTGGCTTCATCAAAGAAAGCCTTGGCTGATTCATCACAGGCAACATCGTACCAAAGCATCTTTTCAAGAACACGTTTGATGCCCATCCAAGTAGTGATTCCAGTTCTCCGTAAGGTCCTTCCAAAGCCAGAAAGAAAGAATCGTCGTGTCGGCATGTCTGTTGCGGCGACACCACCTAATATGAGGACCCACAGTAATGGAATTCGCGTATGTGGAGATGACCAGAAGAGCAAGGAATCCTGTTGCTGAAGCACGCCCTGCAGTTGCTGAGATAATGCACCGAGGGGTGTGCTCTGTGGCGGTATGGGGAAGATGACTCCAATCGCAAATATCCAACATGCAAGCCGACACGCTTCATAGTTAGCTACGTGGGCTTGGTGTGGAAGGTCGTCTGCTATGATTGTGGCGGGTGGGATGGAAAATATGGTGTATTGGGTCAAGTTTCGTTGGTCTGTGAGCAAGGAGGCATCGTATGATGTGGCAAGTCCAATTCGGACGATTTCGATGTATACACGGGCGGCGTGAAAGGCCTCGGCCATCTGCGGAGTTATGCCGATGCCCTGAAGACGACCAAATGCGTTGTCTATATCCGATTGATTGAACCCCAAGAGATCCCGAAGGCCGACGCCGCGACGGGCCTCGTCTACTGGCCAGAATTCGAATCCTGGTTTGATGCAGAGCACGCTAGCGGTAAATATATCAGAGCTTGGGGGTTGTCAGCAATCACTGAATAGTCGATTAATAATTTAGGAAGAACCAACAATGATAGAGTTGCCGCGAGCCCGTAGGTTTTGATATCCTTGAGTCCACCGCGCATACTCAGCAACTGTATAAGTCCATGAATATGAATCATGTTAGGCGGCAGACAACCGTATATGTTCAGCCATTGTAAATCTTTCAGAGGTGCTTTGAATGGGGTAGGTCGTTGTTCTCGCGTGGTAGCATCCATAGGGTTGTGATGTGCCATACACACAATACTCAGAACCACTGCGTCACTTAGACGGCGAGAGGGGTCCTGCATGGCTTTATTGATCAACTCTATTGCTTTCATCTCGACATTCTGAAGAGCCTTTTCTTGCTTCTCGCTAAATGTGGATCGCGGATCTGCCTGGGTGAGACACTGAACCCGCTGGTGACAAAGTGCTCCATAGACAAATGCTGTAAAGAGAGCAGGGTCCGACAATGAAAGGGGAAACCAGGCTTCGACAGCTCTTTTGCCTTGGCGGGACCGGGGTAGAAGACCGGGCCATAAGACAGTCGTTACTGTATGATGCGTCAGTAAATATAATGTTTCCCTCTCTCCTTCGTTGGATGTTGGGTTAATTTTGTTGGTTATGTATAGTTGACCAAGGTAGATAGCACTCACAGTATGTCTCGCAAGGATCTACCACGTCGACCGGCAATCCGGTAGGATATGTGCAAAAGGGATCAAAGCCAGAGGAAACCTGGGGTTCGAGGCGGTTTACAGCGTACCATGGGATCAACGCGCCTGGTTCCGTGGCCGGGCTTTGGGCATCATCACTGCTATCGCTACTGTCACTGGCATAGGACGGGGGAAATGGTGAGCGTCGCCACTTCTGTGGAGTCCGCGATCGCAAGTTTGATGTACTATTAGTAGGGGATATTCGATGCAGGACTGGAGCAAAGCGATCTGAACGAGGCGATGGACGGGAGACGACTGTGAAGGAGGACGACGATGGGCTAGAGTCGGATATAGGCAAGTCTACCGCTGGGCGAGGAGCGATCGAAGCAATGGATGCGCGCTTGGAGGATGATGCTCCTGAAGCTGAAGCTGCCCCTGTCGATGGAGCGGGTGATATTGAAGCAGGGACTGAGGCCTGAGAATTTGAAGTCAAAGCCGCGTCTGTCGCGGGATGTTTATCTTTAGTAGTCTGGTCGGAGATCCAGCGTCCCACATGCGCCCGCACCTGACGTTGCGCCTGCCTTCGTTCAGACTCGGATGTTGGTCGGGCATTGATGAAGTGAATCCCATCTGATTTGCGAATCCCGCCTTGTTGTTTCTTCTTGGAAACCATCTCTCCATCGCCAATCACCAACGGGGGCGATCAATATGGTCAGTCAGGATCTGCATCCTGCGAGTTCAAGATGTATACTAGATATGACCAATGAGTAGGTGGGAAATATTGGATATTTTATGAATGAAGAGTGCGTGCAACAGTGAGTAACTAAGAAACAACGCCTTGAGGCGAAGGGGGTTGTAGAGTGTAGAAAGTAGAAAGACGAAAAGAAGAAGAAGAAGAAAGTGTGCAGCTCAACCCCGTGACTTCCACTTCGTCCTTTCTTCACTTCACTTTATCTCCTCCTCCTCCTCCTGATCCTCCTCTTCTTTTCTTTTCTTCTCTTGACTAACTACACTCTTCTTTTCTATGTCTACTCTGATCTAGTATATTCCTCTATTCACCACTCTCATCTCAACATTATTTTCTGTCTTTTTCTCTTTTCCTTTTCTGCAATTTACCCCTCCCCCTTTCACCATTAAGCGCCCCCGTCCCCTGGGGGCCACAAAGAACCCTTTAGCGCCGCCCCATTACACAATCTAAATAGACCGCCATGATCGACCTAGATGACCTAACACTGCAGATTCTGCAGACTCTGCAGATAAAAGAAAAGGGCCTTGTGGCGTGATTCCCGGTCAATGCAGCAGATCCTGACTCACTTTCCCAGCCTTCACCCCCTGATTCGATGCGCCTAATGCCCATGCCATGGTGGTGCGAAACATGCAGATTGCCCCGAGTCAACAACGCTTGGACCAGTCGAGATAAGCTGGGGGGAGTGGGGTTTCTTTCCCACCATACAGCTGACAGCAGTTGACGCTATCGGAATGCAGCTTGAGCAGGGGGGAAAGAGAAGAAGTACGTTGTCAAGAAGGCCAGATATGGCACAGATACAGTCACTGTGAATTCGACCATATTCCCCTCAGGCTGTTTATTGCTCCCCATTTTCCCCTCCCCCTATTTCCCTCTTTCTTCCGGGTTTTCCGGCTTGTCCTTGCAACGCCTGCCACCGCGTCTACTCGCTTCGAGCTGAACTTGCCGAGCTTCAAATGACACCAGTGGCACCGCCGATCACCGGTGGAGTCAACCTGCGGAGAAGCCAAATTGTCACCCCCCACTCTTAGCCGAGCCTCTAATTATTCCGGAGTCCGGACATCCTGCCGAGAAGCTCAGATCTGCGAACTTTTTCATAGATGATCGAGTTCCTGAAGAGTTCTGTTTGGATGATCTGATCTAAACCTAGCAAACGAGAGAACAAAAGAAAGAAAAAACACAGTGGGAACTGCAAGAAAAGCCCACCTGGATCGGTAGCGCGCCTTACCCCTCCCATAAGCGCCGGCTCATTTGCCCCATATGTGCTTGGCTATGTTCATATCCCGATGTAATAATCTTCTAGTCCTCCGGGATTTGTACTGCTGGAGATACTCCATACATAGTGCTGTGTTACACACTACCTCGTGATCGACAGTCAAGGAGGTAGTACAAACTTCGATTATTTGTGCCCGGCGTACTTGATTCGCTCTATCCGTGACTTTTTTTTTTGGACGGAACTCGGGGGTTCTGTGGCTGTTGACAGGTTTGATGTGCATGTGAGCTGTTGCTGTGATTGATTGGTTTTTATCTAGCCTTGACCCGCTATTCTTGTGAGCTTAACTACGAAGTTGCGAGATGTTGACTTGTCGGTGTGGAGGAAGTGATGGGTCGAAGGAGGGGAAAGAGAACGAGTGTAGTCGATGGCCCCTGACAGAATGCAGAATTCAATATGGACACTAAGAGTGTAATCAAGTTTTAAGAATAGACACATCTGCTATGAAACTTGAAGTAAAAGTACATTACGGGTCCTGGTAGACTGAAGAGTAATCTTAGACATTGCACATACTAGATTGAATTTGAAAACATTCCATTTCCAAGATTGCTACCTTGAAAAATTGCAGATTAACGCTAGGGATAGGGAGATAGAACTCCATGACTCTTCTAGCAGGACCATCATCTAATCAATCTCAAGCAAAGAGTACTTCGCACTCTTCCCCGTAGCCGGAACAATATGCTGCTCCAACGCCTTCTCAACAGCCGCCATATACCCCAGCACCTGCTCCTCCTGCCAGCGACGACCAACAACTTGCACAGCAGTGGGCAGCCCAGCCATCTTACCCGAATCATAATGCTTCCACGCCCCGCGAGAAATAGCATTATCGGCATCCAGTCGCTTGAGGGCTGTCTTATAAGGTGAAACAAGGGCATCACGCACGGCATCCACATGGCCAACGGGGATAACACCGGCAGAGTAATCGAGAAGGTTCCACAGGAACGTGTAGCCGCACGAGGAAACGGCATCGTGCATAGCTTTGTGTGGGAGGGCGGGAGTTGCGTTCGCAGGACAAAGGATGAAGTCGAATTGTTGGGTCTCGCCGTCCCACCATTTGTGCCAGGTTGCGCGGAAGGATTCGCGGGCTGCGACTAGGGGCCAGAGTTGGGCGGATGATTTGGGGCCGAAGTCACGCAGTAAGGTTGCGAGGACCTTGTCGCGCTTGATGTAGCGGACGTAGAGGTAGTAGATGTAGCGGATTGGTCGGGGGAGGTGTGCGACTCGGCTTAGTTGGATTGCGCCTGGGTCGGAGGGCTCGAAGCTGCGGAGGTTGACGTTGAAATGGTGGCAGCCGTCGGAGTTGAGGAGTTGTGATGCGAGGTTCAGGCCGGTGAGGGGGTCTGCGTTTGTTGGAGGTGTGATCTCGGTGACAGTGTGGCCGGCTTCGGTCAAGGCGGCGACTGTTGTTGCAATGGCACGTTCAATGGCAGGGGTGGGAGGGACAACGCCTGGTGAGGTTAGTAAGTAATCGCCTAGCAAGCTTGTGGGCTGCCTTTATAGTACATACCATCGGTGCTCATCAGACCAATGCGAAGAGGCTTGCTCTGAGCTTCGGTTTCCAGATCTCTGCGCCAGGAAATGGGGTGCACCGAGTAATCGTACTTCCAGGGTTGCATGTCGATAATCGCACGAGTAAAGTATGTGAGATCGTTCAGAGTGCGAGCCATCGGGCTGAAGACACTGGGGATACCCTCCTGTCCAGCCATGCTAGTACTGACGCCTGCTTTAGGCCAGCGCCCAGTACTGCAGCGAAGGGAGTAGATGCCGCTCCACGCAGCAGGGACACGCACGGATCCAGCAACATCAGAGCCGATTCCAATACGGCCACCCTGGGCTAACAGGGCGCCCTCTCCACCGGTTGAACCGCCGGGTGAGTATCCAGGGACATGAGGATTCAGGCAATGACCCCAGAGGCCATTGGCGGACTCGAAAGAGAGCAGAGTGATAGGCAAAGCGGTTTTGGCGTAGGGTACGGCTCCTGTAATTCGATCAGTCGGGACATTCAAAAACAGCAGGATCATGGATTGGCGAAATGCATACCAGCATCCTTCAGTAGTCTTGTCATGGCACCATCCTCCTCGAATGGCTTGTTAGCAAGTGCCGAGTAGCCTAGGGTAGTATCAAATCCCTTGACTTGGATGGAATCCTTGAGAGAGACGGGAACACCCGCCAGAGGACCTTTCAGATTGACGTCTGACTTCAGCCATGACTCTGCCTCTGGCAAAAGTAGCTCGGTGATGCAGTTTGTGCGCTTCTGGGCTCTAATAGCGACTTTTCCATAGGTGCGGAGCACATTTAACGGTGAAGCGTTATCATTCTGGACATCGCGTACCAGGTCCTCGATGGGCTGATCAATGATCTTCTTGTCTGCGTCGGTGATATGAAGATGATATGGATATGGTAATGAAGTAAATCGAGAAGCGCGCTCCGCTTGTTTTTGGTTGCTATTGAATGTGGGGTTAGAGTGGATGCGGTCAAAGGGGGTGGGGGAAGGAGGAGAGAATGGATGATCAGAGCTTACCGTATGCGGCGGTAGGTGAAGTAGTCAAAGGGAGGAAGCATGATGTATAGAAGAGAGACAAAATTACTCTTGTCTTTCTCAAAGAGAGTAGAAGAGAAGGAGAAAAGACAAGAAGATAAAGAAGAGGACCTAAGAAGAGAAGATAGGGTGTGCGGGGAAATCAATGCGGTGTGGGGAAAAGATAAGGCCGAGGCTGCCCGGCGGTCTTTAGTCCGCTGACTCAATTGCCGTGGATAGCCTGAACACAGTTACATACTACACTATTTAAGTAGGGATGGCGGAAGTTTGTACATATTGGGTGGTATTATCTAAATTAGCTAAATAGTTGGTTTTGCTTAGAATTATGTAGAGCTTGAACTTAGACCAATTCGTCCAATTGTACCTGCGCTGCGAAACACCACGATCTGTAAGACGGTGCGTCTAGCTTCCTTTTATGGTCATCTCCGGCTGATAACGAATCGAGCTATCAGTAAGAGTTCTTTATGCCATATAATAGCCATAGATACTAGTAGGTGGTTTTGTAAATAGTGTAGATTGAGAGTTTACAGGCTGAAGAAATCGGTATAATACTAGTCAAGGATTAATCGAGTTGTAAAAGTTTCGGGGCATCATAATATCAGGTTTTGAGAGTTCTTATACTGGTAGATTATCAATTTCTCACTGGCTATAATAACCTATGAGTCTTCAACAAGCCTCATGATAGTATCCCCAAAATTAACATAATCACCTTCCTTCGCAACCAAACACACATTTCCTGCCCTCGGTGCCACAATTTGGGTTTCCATCTTCATGGCATCCATCACAGCAAGTAAGTCTCTCTCACTTACATGTGCTCCATTCGCAACCTTATAAGCTTGAAGAGTGCCAGAAAGTGGTGCAGTTATACTGTCAGTCTCAACCTTAGATGGCTCTGGCTCCTTTTCTGCTACTAACAGCGAGCCACCAGCAAGAGAGCCCAGTCCTTTCAAAAGTGAACTGGGAATACCCAAAGAAACCATTCTCCCACCCAACTCCACTTTTGTTCGAAATAATGAATGGTCAGAAGCTGGATCAGGGCGAACTGTTGCTGCGGGCATCTCGGCAAAATCGGTCTCAACCCAGCGTGTATGCACGTTAAAGCCACTCTTTCCAACAAAATCATCGGTATCAAGCACCGCCCGGTGAAAGGGTATGACAGTCGCTATGCCGATTATAGAAAACTCTTTCAGTGCACGACGCGCACGAGATAATCCTTGCTCGCGGGTTGCACCAGTAACTATCAATTTTGCCAAAAGAGAATCGTATAGTCCGGGAACGGTAGAGCCCGAAACGACGCCACTGTCAACACGGATTCCTGGGCCGAGTGGGGCTTTGAAAGCTTTAATTGTTCCTGGTGTAGGCAGAAAGCCATGGCCGGGGTCCTCTGCGTTGATGCGAAACTCTATTGAATGACCTCGAGGGGAGGGAGTGTTGGTCATGGACAGCGGCAAGCCTTCTGCAATTCGGAATTGCTCCAAGACAAGATCCATTCCCGCCGTCTCTTCGGTCACTGGATGCTCGACTTGAAGTCTTGTGTTCACCTCGAGGAATGAAATGCTACCATCAACCCCGAGAAGAAACTCCACGGTACCTGCGCTGGAGTAACCAGCAGCAGCGCAAATCGACTTCGCTGCTTCGTGAATTGTACGCTCTTGTTCCGCGGAGAGAAACGGTGCTGGTGCTTCTTCGATTAGCTTTTGGTGTCTTCGCTGTGTTGAGCAATCACGCGTCCCAACCACAAGTACTTGTCCATGTTTATCGGCCAAAAATTGGGCTTCAATATGGCGTGGCCGATGCAAAAATCGTTCAACAAAACATTCTCCACGTCCGAATGCCACTGTCGCCTCACGAACAGCAGACTCATATGAATCCACAACTTCGTCCATTTTCCAGGCTACTTTCAACCCCCGTCCACCTCAGCCATGGGCAGCATCATCCTCTCACGGGAGGGTATCCTGTGATTGGAGCCGTGGCAGAGCATCATCTAGATGTTCTTGGCCAACTTCCAGTTCACACTCATTTACGTTTTCGCCCTCTTGCGCCATTCGCAGAGATATCCCAATGAAAGGGGAATTCCTGGCTGGTTTTCAGGCTACATAATCCAGGGGCTCTTAAAAACAAATCTCTACAGTATAAATTGAGAAACATCATTAATTTTGTGGATGTATTCAGTTTGAAGTTTGTCCTAGGTCGGGATGAGTACCTGATAGATGCCATTAGTACACTGTATCCAACCGGAGCCTTCTGATATCGAAAACGTACATGCACACTACTAGCCTAGTACTAGAAAGGTATGCCCGAGTTGGGAGTTGAGGTTTGAAGCACCGATGATAGCTTGGTATTCAGTGAATTCTCATATATTTCATTGTTCGTATTTAATTCTAATGTAGTAGTAGTGCCCAGGTACTAAATAAACTATTCCCCTGTCCATCTCAATGCCGCTGGAGGTGCGGCGGGTATACTATCTCCAATTTTCCAACGCCAAGTTGCAGTCGCTAAAATGCAAAAAATTATCAGCCCGAAGACAAATTACAGCACTTGAGTGCAGTCATCATGATTCCGAGGTTTCCCGCTCCGTTTTTCTTTCTTTCCATGTGCAAGTAGTTGGAGGTGATCATGGCTCCGGTGTCTGTAGCCAGTTGTGCTTTGCCAGCCACCAGACAATCACACCGCCAGTCACAGCCAATATGATGCAAAAGAAAATGATGAAGCCGCAGATAAGCGAGCGTTTGCGTTTCCGGCGCTCTCGTTCGAGCCATCCATCGGGTTGTCTGTTTGATTTTGTTAGTAAAGTTGGTTGTATGAGATGTGAGGGAGGGGATCTTACTTCTTGACTGCTTGCTCGAGATCCAGCTGGCTTTGGGTCTTTGCTTGGTCATCTCGATGAACGGCGGTGGAAAAGCGTTTCCAGAAATACGGGTCGCGCACGAGTGCCATTTTATGAAGGGCAGATGGTAGTACCACGCACGAGCAGGCGATTGGAAGTTGGCGGCTTAGGTGCTGCGGTGTTGCAGGGCCGAGGTTTGTTTATGGCGTTGCCCCTTGCTAGAAATGGTCCTTGAGATATCTCTGGAAAAAGTTCGAATTTTCCTTTGTATGACTCTGAGTGCAAGAGGAACTCGAGAGATATGAGGCGTTCGGTGTATGTTTGAAAAGACCGGCGAGGAACGTGATCGTAGGGGCTGCGACGTGAAAGTGGAGGACCAAAGGTTAGATAGAGGGGATGAGGGGATCTAGCACACTTAACTGGAAGATTGGAAGGGTCTTGCGATCAGATGCCACCTGAAGAATTCAGCGCCAGCCATGTTGCCTACAAATGGGGGCTGGGCGGGGAAGGCAGCCCATATCTGGTCAGTCTGGCCCAGCCCGGCTATGTGATTGACACCCCGTTTATGTGAGATAAAGGGAATCCTCGGCTATCTTGGATGAAGATAGTTGTCATGGTTCCCATATTGTCCAATAGAAAGTCCGTGAAGTATTGAAGAATGCCGCTGGTGGGCTTGGTATGTTGGTTCGGAATGAAGGGGCCGTGGCCCCAAGTGCTGTTGGCTGCGAAATACTAGATTTCTCTTGGAACGGGACTCTGATCTTCACTCTGGAATGTAAATCTCGGTTGAAGAATTATTGAAAAAATACTATCAACGAGTAGAGCTTTCAGTGGTTGAATTTTGTTGAGTACCATGAAGCGGATAGCTGTTCCTGGTATATCAAATCGTAGTGGCGTGAACCTTAAAAGAGATCGGAGATCTTTTTGACCTTGATATCTAAGACATATCCAATAGTTCGTTCGGTTTACCGATCTTGAGATCTGTAGCAAAAGCTTATTCCATGGGACTTGATGGTCTCGATAGTGGCTTACAGCAAGGGGAACGACTGCCTCGGAGATACTGACGCGTTTGCATTTGAACGAACTACACTAAACACAAACACATGCACAATCGCCGTTTATCATTTCCCAACCAAAAGTACCTGGAAACAAACAAAACATCATTCATGACCTTCTTAAATCATTCACTAAATGCAAAGACAACTGGGTATCGAATATGCCGAAAAAACAAACAAGCAGCTTCATGTCAGCCTCCCTCGATCATGAAGCATAAATTTGGACAGGAATTGACAAGGTCATAGATGAGTAAGTTCTCATCTTTTCGTGATCCTTGTATAATAGTTTTGCCTTGATAGCATATGTCCTGGATACCAAACATGAGTGGAAGTTAGGCGGGTAGATGTGGCCATTTACCAATTTGACTGGCACGTCAACCGATGCTGTGTAGAAGGAACTCGAAGATCCGCTATTATTCGGTTTCTTCTGCATACACCACTCTATCAAATGGTCAGCGGACAGTAAAGGAACTGTCTCTGACCAAAAGGTTTGGCGAGACTCCCAGGTTCCCGGTTCTAGCTGATCGGGAAACCCATGCCATGTCTCCATGCCGAAGAAGGTTATGGCCCGGATCTTGATATCCGTTGATAACATGCGTGGTGGTATCTGCTTATCACATTCTGGTTCGAATCGGAGATTTAGCCTCACTGTTGTTGACGCTTCGCTGTGATTTTCTCGCAAGGGTCCATTCAAGTTGTGTAAATCGATTCCTGGCGGCTGGAAAGACGAAACAGTCATTGTTCCAAGTCTTCTCCGCAGAATTCCCTTGGTCAATGCCTTATTGGAGTGGGTCTTGTAGAAATTGCTTCGAGGACCAACTAAGAGAGGCGCTGTCTCGGCTCTTCGAGGCATAATGTAGATTGGGTGAATTGTTTCTCGGAGGGTTTTTGGCCAATCTCCCTTCGAAATCTTCTCGAGTATTGAGAAATTGATGCTGTATTTTATCTCCGCCTTTTGTGGGGACATATCGTGGACATTATCGTCGAAGTATTGGTATATGTTGCCGAAGCTGGGTGGCATCTGGAGATGTTCGTTGTATAGTTGGGAGTTGGCGCAGGCGTGGTTACACATCTGAACTGGGATCTGGGAGGGAACGACGAACCTGAAAGGGATTATCTGGGTCTTCCCCGGTTCAAAGGTCGATTCCGACACATTTCCTTCGAGAGGGAAATCTACTCGCAAAAATGTCCTTTTGAGGGTGTTGGGTGCGAGGGGGATGTGATTGTCCAGATTCTCGGTTTCTATAGCCATGCACCCTGTATCAACCTTGGAAGTCAAAACCTTGATTTTCTCCAGCTGCATAAACTCCCAATGTTCCAAGTTTGCTCCACATACCTTGAAAGCTGATGTCAATATTTTCCAAATTAATTGCGCTGCGAGGCGTGAAAAGAACTTCTCCTCGAATGATATCGTCGGTTTTGAAAACCGACAGGCCGGAAGGATTTTGGATGAATATCTCCACAATTGGGCATTTCATGTTTAAAAAATACTAGTAATAGTATTCTTCTAGAAGCTATGAAAATTTTCCGATTGCATTGGTAGTTTAATTTAAATAGACGACGCTTTTCGGCGATCAACGACCAGAAAAACGGCGAATAATTCTGGTCGCCGAAGTAGTCCAACCTCGTTCAACCATGGCCGAGAGAGATCAAATGCGGTGCAAATCGCAGATATCTAGGGGAAAGATTCGATCTCACTGTCATATTTTTTGGTAAGTCAAGTAAGCAAAGGATCCACCTTTATACTTCAAATGTAATTCTAGTGTGGTATTTGAACTATATGGGCAGTTTCTAGTACTTCGGAACCCGGAGATAGCTTACACCACGATAGAAAGACGATGTGGATCTTCACATTTCAATTAAACTACATTTACTATCAACCTTGGAATGCTTGATCAATCTAGAGTTTTATTCCTCTCCACTTTAGCTAAAGTAGGTACAGGATATTCTGCAAGCTTGTTATATTATATCGTATTAAAATTTGACAAGAATTGAACTCTAGAGTGGTTACGTTAACAAGCCGGAACTACCGGGATCGCCTCTCGGCAAAGAATGATTTCACCGACCGCCGAACTATCCCTGCGAGCAGAATTTCACCGAATCCATACCACGTCGCCTTACCTCTGCCTGTTGGCCTAGTGTTATCCAGCTCGGCGAAAATGCCAGCCTCCTCATCTCGCCAGTCGAGTGACTCGATAGTCAAGCGCAAGAAAAAGAAGTCCATCGCGTAAGTCCAACATCTCACGTGTAGTACGTTTTGACGCTGACTGGCCCAGTTGCCGAAGATGTCACATGCACAAGATCAAATGCTCTGGCGAACAACCGTGCTCCAAATGTCGAAATGCCGGCTGTGCTGATGAATGTACCTATGTTAACCGGGATCGTCAGATCAAGGTGCATGAAAGGTGGGTGGAATCTAAATCAACTCCACTTTGACTAGAGAGATACCTAGTATCAATTAGTATTTTCTAGTTATCTCGATGAACTAGCCGCTGAGAACGAACGCCTGCGTGAGCAACTGTCACAATCGCCCGCAGTCCTGACCCAGTCTCCAACAGGGAATCAAGGTGATAACCCACACTGCGATTGCTCGTGTTGCGCCCACCATCTCACTAACTTCTTTGCAGATGGACATGTCTCTGATGGTGATGCAGCCGTTCAAAATCCCATGATCGGCGAAAGAGGATGGTTTCAACCCTATGATTCATCCGCTCCGCCGGTGCATGTCGGAGAAGCAGCCTGTACGGCCTTTGCAACTCGTTTGCGCCAGGTTCTCACTCAAAATAAGGCTACCCTGCACATGCCGCGAACACAGTATACGCCAGAGGCAGTTTTGTACAAAATTCGCAATCCGATGTTAGAATGGCCGGGGCTTCCCCAAGCACGTTTGCTCATTCAAATTGTCATCAACCAGGTTAGCCGTGTCTATCACCTATTCCTGAGAAAGTCAACCATGCAAGAACTTGAGGACATCTACCGAAGAGGAACCTTTGACGATCCTATAATGAAAACAAAATTCTTCGCACTTTTCGCTTTGGGTGAAGTTTACTCTGCCCGTTCAAACACCAAGTCAGAATGCGGAGTCCCGGGTGCTGAATACTATGTCCATGCAATGACCATGATTCCCATCCTCCCCGAGAGGCCAAGCATGACTGTGATCGAGTCACTACTTCTCTTGGTAACGAAAAATCCCCATCTTCTTATATTGGTCAAACAGAAACTTACCTTGCATTGTAGTCTTTGTACTCCTACTTTCTAAATCGTCGTCACTCTGCGTTCATTCTCGTCGGTAATGCGATGCGCCTTGGGCTGACGTTGGGCTTGAATCACGACATCCCTGAATGCAACTGCCCAGAACCTATCGAACGTCAACATCGAATTCGCCTGTGGTGGGCAATCTATGTCTTCGATCGCATGTACGGGTCTAAGACGGGCTGGCCCATTCAAATCGCCGACGACGACATTCATGTTGAGATGCCATCGGAAATGACAAGCGACCCACACGAAGAACAGTTCTCTGATCCTCAGTTTCTCACTGCTAGTATTCATCTCGCCCGTATCACGGGCCAGGCCATTGAAAAGGTCTACAGCCGAAAGAGACAGCAAGATTCATTCCTACAACGCGAGCAGAAGCTGCTCATCTCATTGAAGGAATGGTCACAGCAGCTGCCTAGCCACCTTCGACTTAATCGGGACAATCAGAATGCCAGGAACGTGGTATCTCTACATCTCCAATTTAACCAGGTACGATTAAACTTATTGGCAGGGCAATATCAGTATCTAACATAAGCAGTGTATCATGCTGGCAACTCGACCAATCTTACTCTTTGCGCTAATTCAATCGAGAGGCGAGATCAAGTCGGAAGACTCTAGTCAACCTTCAAATCTCAAAGTGCAAACTTTGAAGACCCTTGGTGACGCATGCATCCACGCTGCGAGGCATACGCACTTGCTTATTGTCGAGGAGTGGACGAATGGCTCACTACCTATCTACGGATACTTTTATGCACATTACTTGTTCTCATGTGCATTGATTATGGTCATATCAAGTCAGATCAACGCAGACGATGACAGCGACTTCGCATTGTTCGAAACAGCCTACGAAATCCTACGCATGATGCGCGATCATGGAAACTTGGCTGCGACGGAATTTTATGATAACCTAGAAAATGTTCGGCAATGTCTGGATGTGAATCAGCTTCCCACAAGCCAGAGAAACTCATTAAGTGCTCATATTGGCACCAATGATGATCATGGTACTCTTCCTTTCTTGGGTGACGCTGCAAATCGATCAAATTATGCATCGTTACCCGGAAACCCAGCCTCACCTGGTGCCATACCATCCGAGCATCTGACAGATGAAATGATCTTCTTGGATCAAAGCATGGAAGATTTTTTGGCACAGCCAAATGTCGACTTTGGGCCCTTGGATCCGTCGGGATTGCCTGTCAATGTCGCGGATGCAGTATACTCATGGCCAAACTTTTCACTGTGGACGGCATAGCGAATCTCTCAAATTTTCTCATTCAAATATGAAACGGCCGCTTAAATGAAAGATATCGAGGGTTTAAGCCGCCTCTCAGCCGTTTCATCAACGTGTGGTCATTTCATGGATCAAAAACAAAATTTATCGTAACATCAATCTTCCTCGTGATTCAGAATTCTCAAGATGAACATTTGCCGACCCAGCTGCGTGCTTCATCTGACTGAGACTCGAATAATCTTCTCGTGGCTTTTCGTTTTCCTCGTCACTGGCACTATTATGGTGACAGATGACCCCTTCGTCCAAACCAAGGTATAGAACTGACAAAATGGATGTCTTCCAAACAATCCTGTCACCCTTCTCTGTCTCTTTATGACTCGCCCAGATCGTCAAAACCAGAAAGACAAGTGTCAGAACCAGAACAGCGGCGGGCACTAGAATCCAGACCCATGATACATGGACATAAGATTCATGAACAAGCACCGTTCCCAGAGCAGTATCGTTGCTCTGACTTCGCGATAATTTGGTCATTGAGTTAGCGACATTTTCAACTATCGGCTTGAGACCTGTTTCTATGATATGCTGAATCATGTCCGTGGGGTCTCCAAATCAGAAGCCCTCGCTCGTCCACGTTGAATTCCCTTCGTGGAAAAACCACCGTACTGAATTAGTACCATTCATGAAGTCGAGATTGATGAACCACCCCTCGTGATTGTTGACTTCGAATGTTCGCTCAGAATAATTGGAATTCGTGTATTTCTTTGAATCTGGCTTCCAGCTAAATCCAGTACCGTCAATGATGGTCCAAGAGCCATAGTCCTCGGACAACGTTCTCAAAGATGGAGATCCATTGGACACTGAAATATTGTACGTCCGCAAACAAAGCGTCATGGCGCATCCGGTCACTTTTTTGAGCTCCAGCATTGGAGCTTTGGACTGACGAATACTTTTCATGCTGGGTGGTCCGATCTGAGCGTGACTAAAACCAAACATTGGAGCGAACAAGCCCTGATAGGAGAATGGCTTTTCCCAGGAGTTGAGGAATACCACATCCTGAGGCAGATGCATGATCAACCCACCGTGATCCCCATCAAATCTTTCAAAGGTTGTTTCAATATGCCAAGGGTCATAAGGTGGGGGAAGTGTGATATTGCAGTAAATTGGTTGAACGTGCGTCTCAGTGAAATTGACAGGAACAGCTGGGCAATTTCTGATATCTGCGGAAGATGTCATATCTGCGCATTTCGAGCAGTATCCCAAAGACTCGAACACCGGCCATGTGCAGTTGCCCGAAGGACAATACGGCTCCATGAGAAAATTGTCTGTCCATATCCCAGCATTCAATGCTTGCAACCCCGATCCCTCATCCCACACTCCATTGATAGAATCCCCGAGTACTTGTTTGACGCTAGCATGCTGTACCTTGCTTGGAACCTGTCGAGTCGGATAACTGAAAAGCTGCTGCATGAAAGGGTCAAAGGCGACTGCGAGAATGGTGATTATAGCCCCCAGTGTGGCGATTGATCTTGCACGGTTCTGAAACAGGAAAGCAAGAGATCCTCCGGGCCCACGACTCGCACTGTCGAATGCCTGCATATCGACAAGTCTTTTCTTTCGTTGAAACCAGATCCACTTGAGTTGGCCGATCGACTGACTAGCCACGAAGATCAAGGAGGATTTTGAGCCAATTGCTAGCACTGATATGATCGCGTTCAGGGTAATTATCTTCGGTAGACTTGGTTCTGATCTTCCATTGTAAACTGCCAAAGTTGCAACGATTGCAATGGAACATAGTAAACTGAATGTGACGGAAATAATCTCCCAGAACCATGTATCCAAGCACATCTCCCAGTATTTTTGCCTCATTTGGAGAGGTGTACATCGCCGGCGGGCTGACTTTTGAGGGCTTGGTTCAAGTTCGGTCGCATCGCTGCTATCGTGATGGTTTGGCAACTTGGGAAGATTTGGTGATGCATTTCCAGTCATGATGGTTTCATTGCTTTTTGCTTCAATAGTCGTCTTCTCATAATCATTCAAGGGATTCGGAGTCGAAATTCAGCATCGAAATTATCCCAGGCTGCTTGAAATTTAGAAAGGGGAGCCAGGCCATATCAATGAAGAATTCTTGCCCCGATGGATCGACAACAAGGCTGAGGCACGCAGCCTCGCGAGTTATCTCGGCTGCTGTCTCGTTTCAAATCGCAGCGTTCTAGATGAGCCGCTGTGGCGGCACAGCGGTCTTGACCATTGTAGTTCGTCAAAGAAAATTACAAGATCTCTCGGTGCATAAGAATAGAAACCCGAGGATAATTTGTACGATCAAAGTTGAAGTTCAACTTGAAATTGAGTGGAGTTTAGTTGACGAATATCAGGCTTGTGGAGATTCACACTGATGAGGCTGAGCAGCTTCGGGAGCCTTTTGTATACTTGCACTTTATCATGGAGAAAATTGAGAGTCGTAAGAAAATTTCAAAATGTCAATCTCATAGTTTATTATACCTAACACTGTGTGTCAATGCTGTCCCGCATACTCCGTATTGTGAAATGCGTCCGTGATGGTGACATCTCCAGGGCTGGACATGAACCTTTCAGGGTTCTTGGCAAGGCACATTCTCATTTTCAATTCGTGATGGCGTTCTGACAGGGATTGATCTGCTTTTAATCTTCGCGGATTCAGATCTGCTAATTCTAAACCAGACTAGCTGATCGAGCAGGGTCTTTGCCCCAGCCACTTTCGCCCCGTCCCTAAATTAGATCCTTTTTGTCGTGATCTGGGGTTTGTTCCCGAGGTCGATCTATCACAGATGGGACATCGACCCTTGCATACTATAGCTGCTAGATCATTTCTACTCAATAACACATGAGGCAAGGTAGTAGTTCGGAGCCCTTGAAATCTGCATCAGAATTTATTCCAGACTATTTTTCTTTCCGATTTTCACCCCGTTCACATCGGGGCAATCATTTCAACGGATTGGCTTGATACTAAACCTCCAGATCCTTGCTAGTGAAATACTATTACTATTATTCCTACCCATGAGATCCTAGATAAATTCAACTAGGCCCCCCATCTGATTTCGAACGTCATAACCTCGCTCAGGGCGTTCGAAATTCCCTTTTCCTGCCAGTTTTCGTCTTCTTTTGGTCGCAGACCGCCATCTCCCACCATTCCCAGCGTTTTTCAAGTTTCAGGTTCTATTTCGCCTGATCCTCACTACCAGTGACGCATAATATAATCTATTCGGGGAAAAATTTGAAAGATCGAAGCTTTCTTCTGATATTGAGGTTCCTCGGACTCGCAACGAAACAACTACAGCCCCGACGACAGTGGGAACGACGAACATTCAGGCGCCCCAACGCGCGAGCAAAGCGATACAAAACACCAATTTCTGTTCCCTAGCCATTCCGTTCTGTACCGATTCACTGGTATCAAATTGCAGTTGATAGGAATCAAGAACAAACGAGACAATGGTGACGGCCACTACGAAGAACGGAGGGCTGGTCGCTATCGTAACCCAGACCCGGATCAGGTCTCTCGAAAGTCAAGTTTTATTCAGCACATCGACCGGGACTGGTAAATCCGAGACTACAGGCACGTCAAATAAATCCGATACTTCGTCTGGACTTTCTCCCGGTGCTGCGGCGGGTGTTGGGGTTGGAGTTACTTTGGGGGTCATTGTCATCGCGATCGTGGTGTTTTTCTTCTATCGTCGGCACAAGAAGCGACAAAGGGTTTTGGAAAAGGATGGTGAGGGTGTAAATGGGGAATTGACGATCGTGGAGGCTGGGTCTGGTGCGCAAAGTCATGAAATGCCGGCAGAGGATAAAATACAATCTCCGGGTGAGCTTGATGTTGGTGGACAAAAGCATGAGCTTCCTGTGGATGCAAAATCGGAGGAGAAGGGGGTTAACTTGAAGCCCGTACATGAGTTGGAATGAGCAGTGTGTCTCGCTTTATTGTCCTTTTCTTCTTTTTCAATGGCTCGTGCCTCATCACATCCATGGATACTCCTACTACTCTTGGTGCTTTGTCTTTATACCCAGACTTTACTGCTTTGTTTTCTACGATTCTACGATTTGATGAATGCTATTACCTACTACTGCACACCCATGTATGCCAGTGAACTTCAGGTTCAAATTCACACATTTTTCAGGTATCAGTATAAATAATTTCAACACTAGATACAGGATTGCTAGCTGAAGGGTGTAAGAAGTGTAAGAACATGTTAGAGAATAAGGTACCAGAGAAGAGAAGAGCTGTTGAAAAGCAGATACCACCACCCATAACCGCAAAAAGTTGTATTTAATATAGATGATAGAAATTCAAGATGAAGTCGGTTACGTGAGGGAAGAGATAATGCAAAGGAATATCAAAAGGCCGGTGCCAGCGCCAAGCAGTAAATCAAAGAGGGAAAAGTCATTTGTCAGTGAAGCATAAGTATCATAGGTAGCGTTATTCATCAGTCGTATATGGGTCTTCGGGGCGAGTATGTTTCATCCTCAGCCACACTTGTTGGGATATATCGTTTTGCGCCAGAACTCCGGGTTGGGCTCATCCAACGCGAGGAGCGGTGGTAATAGCCTGCACTACTGAAAGAACGGGGACGTTCAGAGCCACTCCCGCCACTACCGGGTCGACTTCCTGCTGGACTTCCAGCACTATAGCTACCTCGTCTGGCATCATCTGGGTCTAGATTATATCGATGACGGGGCACTGCACGGGGTGGAGGTGGCTGGGAATATTGCGGTGGTTCTGGGGCCGGAGCAGGTATGGGGCCATCGAATATGGATTCGCGGAACTTCGGTGGTCGTGAGTGTGAGTGATCTTCGCGGCGACTGTTTGCTGCTGCTTCTGAATGAGATGCAGGCGGTCTTTGGTGTCGTGATTCATAGCTTCGTCGGGGCGCTGTGGGTGAAAAGTCCCGTGCTGGCTTCCGCATATAAGCGTCGTGTGAATGACGACGGGCGCGGCTGTCAGAAGGGGGCGACAAGTTATGACGGCGGGATCGGTGTTTTGGAGGTTCTGGGTCCGCTCCATGCATTGGGTGATCATGGTCTGATGACTCGGGATATAAATGGCCATCTTCCATGCCCGGGCTGAGTGGATGGCCATACATACTCGCGCGATCTCGACCTCTTGCGCGTGATGCACGAGCCGCCCTAGGCGAGGGAGATCGTACTCGCGGGGTCGACATTCCAGATCTTCCCCCATCGGGCCGATCAGCCCTGCGAGAGCTGGATGAGATGTGATCCCCACTCAGACGCCGGTGATGACGTCGCCGGCTCGGTCGATCCGAGTCGTGATGGCCGTGTCGATGGGATGCTGCACGGCGAGGTGGACGTGGTGGTGAGAAATAGTCTTCATCGTCAGGAATGGATTCCTTGCCACTGAAATGATAGTGGTAGGCGCCGAAGTTTGGAGGGGAGGCACGGTGGCTTTGTCTCTTCACGAAGTCGTATTCGAGCTTGCGACAGACTCCTTCGTGCCACTGGAGCATTTCAGGGTCTGGTTCAGATGGAAATGCATCTCGTGGTATACCCTTTGGGAATATCTCCCCCTTCGCATTACGAATATCCCACTGGTTCACTGCATTCATGAGATAGCGGGAATGCTCATCCGGGTCCATCAAAAGCTGTATTGTTTGCCATCGCAAGAAGCCGAGTGGGAGTAGCGAGGGAACCGAGGGTGGCTCGTATGGGTTACTGGATGGCCTGAGACTATGGAAACATCCGACGGATTGGTATATAAACGAGAGGGACTGTGCTTTCGTTTCCAAGAACAGCGAGTCATAGTTGCCGCCAACTTGACGATAGAAAGAAGCGAGTCTTTCGGGTGTGAGATCGGTCGTTCCGCTGGAGTCGAAGGAAGACTAGTTGAAAGAGATGTTAGACTGTGCAGGGGGCGGTTCACGAATCGAACATGTGAACCGTGGGTTCGCGAAAGATGGGGGCGACGTTTGGAATTGAAACAGTGGGCGTACCATTAGTTGGGCAATCCCCAGGCATAGCTGTTCCAACAACGGTGTTGGGCTTTTGTCAGGATTGATCAAAGTTCCCCAGGAGTTCGCCGCGGAAGACATGGCAATATTGGGGCTGGAAGAGTTGGAAGAACATGCAGAAAGAGAATCAAGTTCCTGGGCATCGCAAGATGCAGACGACGACGCATAAAGACACAACGCAGAGTGATCAATCATCCCCAGGCAGCGAGGGGCGGTCAGGCAGGCACAGGCACAGGCACATGGACCCACTGCGGGGAGAAGGGGAGCTGATTAGATTATTTGCATGCGAATTGGATGACTCCTTTGAGTGAGTCAGATAGTCAGAGTGACGGATCAGGGGACAATGTGCGAATCATGCGAATAGCGTGTGGTTGGTCTTATTTTCCGGTGATATGTGCAGGTGGTGGAGGAGTGAAGTTCAGAAGTTCAGCTGTTGTCGTCAGGAGGAATGTCAGCCGTGCAGTCACGGGATCAATATACAACAATACTAGTATACGATAATACCAAAGTACTAATTGATAGGCTGTTTTATATGCAATAATATGCACAACTGATGATATACAGAAGTACTTGGAAGTCTGGAATAAATAGCAAAGTCCATTAGGCATGGACTTGGCTTTTCTAGCAGCTTCGAGTTAGTATTAGGCACCAATGTGCCCGAATCCGAGTACCTGAAACTAAGGGTTATTAGTATTTCAAGAGTGTCCTATCATAGTATATCAAGTTATTTGGCATTGGCTATAACACTGAGACTAGTAGTAATGGTGTCGTTGCGAGAGAAAGAGAAAATAGGTACGTTGAAGATCCCAAGGCCATGGCTATGTAGATGGAAGGACTCAGACCGACGATGGATACTACTATAATTGTATGCTAACCACATCTATCCAGACCGGAAATTAACAATGCATGGACACTGTAAACTCGGATGTCATGTTAGTCATTCTAAAGTTATATTTGCCTACGCACAATGTTTTGCATTGAATATGCACATGCAGGAGGCAGCCTCAGCCTGATACTAGTATAGGTGCCCAATGGAGTCACGATGCCACTGTACTAGAGTAGTTTGCAAGATAGTTTCAGAACGAAATACTATCTTTCACTGCTCACTTTTCACGATACGGTTTCATGCCATACCTCATGGGGCTTTTTTAACCTAAGACTTGAACTTGATACCTAGGTAAAAATGTTGTCAACGAGGCCCATTGATGTACAACAGATACCATGATCATAAGAGATTGATTTGCAATCCCCGTCGGAAAATTCAGCATTAAATGCAAATAAATTCTAGTATTGGTCTTGCTTTTCAATCTATTAGGATACCTGGCTAGATAGGCACTACAATATCCATGGATCAAAGATTTCTCCAAAATTGCATGAAAATCTCAACTTGAACAAGTACAACCCAGCATCGATATTCATACTCCTGAAGTCTATGTGATTGTAGGAGAAAGGAGAAGTTCTATGCGATATGAGCGCTACCGTCAAGGAGAGTGATTCCCATTAGCCTGGGCCCACTATTGCCATGAGGCAGTGATAAAAGGACTTAGAAAATATGAGTGATCCTTTCATGATCATGTGAACCCAACGTTCTCCTATTCTCCAGCTCGGGACCTGCCGATGGGTCACAGAATGAGCTGAAAGGAGGCAAATAAAGATCGACCATGAGCTGCAGATCAAGGAATACTACGGAGTACGGAGTGTTAATATACTACAATTAGACTCGGAATAGAAACACTAGCCGGCTATTGTTTACAAAATCAGCGTGGAACACTTCCTGGCACCGGGGAGGACCGTTGGCATCCATGGATGCCGATTAAGCGAGATGATTCTAGATGGGTTCCACGCAATGTCCCACATCTGTAGCTCGAAAGCCGAGACCACGCTAGGATTCAGGCTTCGAGAACAGACCGCGGTTGAGGAGCTCCACGAGGCGAGACTCCGCTCACAGGAACCCCTGTCAAAACAAGGATGAATAAAGTACTCCATAAACATCGAAGGATTTATTTATTATTTTGTTCTTCTAGAAGACTGACTCCATATTCTTAGATTTTGTCTCAACGATCTTCGATACATCACATCGGGCCCATCGCGGGAATCGGGGCGATCGAATTGAAAAAATCTCGATCTTAACCTTCGTCCTTGTGCGTGCACCAGCGCATTGTCCTTGCTCTGGCTCAGCCGCTTTTGTTTTCCCCTGCGGCAAAGCCAATAGTTGTTCATGCAGGGGGTGAGAGGGGGTGAGCGCTGGCAGTGGTGGACCTTCTAATGACTCGTGAAATTTTTCTCCGTTTAGTGGGTCATGTCGATCTCAAGCTTTTCTGGATTTGGTGATGGTATTGAGATGGCTGATTGGTAGGCTAGGTCCTAAAAATTGGAACTTCGTTGACTAGCCAGGGAACAATGCGCTTGTTAGCATTATTATCATTAGTTGATGCGCGTCGCTGGTCTAGTGACATGGATGACAATAGTGTTTCAGGGCTGAACTTGACATTGACAGGCAATGACAAGCGGGCACTAGAGTTTAGGGGAATTTCCCCGAAAGTCATTATGCCAGAGTCAAACAGATCTGTATGACTTGATGATGTCCAGAATGCGTATTTTGCCACGTAAGGCAGCACGTTCATGCTGAAGTAGGTGGCTTCTGTGGCTTCCTGTGGCTTTCTAACCATCAACGGAGTAAAACGGCTTTTGCTGGTGATGTGCGGAGATCATGGCGCTTCATCTCCGAGGTCAAGCCCTGAAACTCCACTGAGGGTCAAGGGGGCTTTCCGGACTACATGCGCTTGTACCATAGCTGTCAAAAATAAGCCGACCACAAATCAGAAGCGCCATAATATCCATTGAGGCTCGTATTTACCATGATATCCCCCACCCGGCACCAAACATCGCCACATGCTGCTTATCCGTGTCCCACTCGAAGACCACGCTAGTTTAGCACGTCAACAGCTTCCATCGGAACCAGGAAACAATCGGTGGATATTAACATGAAATGCTTTACCCTGTACTCCGTACAGTTCCGCTCCTTTTACTCCATACCACTTTACAACTGGGGTTAATACTTTGAGCAATTAATATCGACTCGTGACAAGCATCGTCGAGGCTGATTGAGGCTTGAGATTAATCAGACGACGGCACTATGGTCGTCTACGCCGATGCAGCACCGGGGCTGGCAGCCACAACGATTCTATTAACGACATTGGCCCTATTGACTTACGGTCTGCGTGTCTACTGCAGAGTCAGCCGGAGATCATGGGGACCTGAGGACTGGATTATGACGGCGGCATTGGTGGGTGTCTTCCATGCAAAACGTGAGATGGTTGATTCTAATCTAGTCAATAGGCTCCGTTCTTCGTCCTTGTAGCTGGTTGTCTTGGAGGAGCATTCAATGGCATAGGAGCACACACGACTACGCTTGCAAAGCCTGGAAATGAGAAGTACTCAGCTGAGGCACAAAAGGTGAGTCTTTCACTGATTAAACCTTTTTTTAATGCCAGCCCTCGAGTCATGGCCAATGCTCATACCAATCGATTAGTTCTTCCTCATTTTCGAAGTTGGATATTGCTCTGCTATCATTCCCATCAAACTGAGTATTAGTTGGATGTTGATTCGTGTCGCTGAAGGGCGAAAGATCTATGTCTATGTGCAATACGTTGTCATTGGCTTCTTCGTCACTATGAACATCATTGCATTGATCTTTATTCTGATTAACTGTGTCCCCGTTGAGTACGATCCCTGCTGCTACCCTTTCCCATCTCTCCGGCAACAAATTACTCATTTGATTCTCATTTAGAGCTGCCTGGGATGCGGAAGCCCTTGCAAATGGTGGTCATTGTCAGCCAAGCTACGTTCTTGCCGACGTTTACTATGCGTGCACCGCCGTCAATATCGTTACCGACTGGGTCACTGCTTTCCTGTAAGAGACGAGCATTCGAAAGAGTATGAAAGATATGATTCTAATACGAGTGCAGGCCGGTACCCTTGCTTTGGAACGTACAGATCAACCGCAACACTAAGATCTCGATCATTGGACTCATGGGACTTGGAATCTTGTTAGTGGTCAAACACTCTTTGGATCGCTGTTCTTCTTGCTAACGCACTACTTTTTAAAGCGCCTCTCTCTCGGCATGCATTCGTCTTAAGTACACCGTCGCTCTCACCAGTCAAGACGACTACCTCTTCGAAGTCGCAAATGTGGTTATCTGGGGATTTGCCGAGAATGGAATGGGTATGATGGTCGGTAACATCGCAACTCTTCGCCCATTATTCCGTATCCTGCGCGACCGAAAGACATCCGACTACAAGAACTCGCACTACAATTCAAACGGAGTCAGTGGCTCCCGTCACACTGGAGGTGGAATGTTCTCGCGCAACTATGAGCTGGAAAGCGGGAAGAACTTCAACCACACTACCACGGAGGTCGATCACCACGCCGATACCTCGAGCGACGGAGAAAGCCAAAAGGATATCCTGGAGAATGGACAACGGCCTGGTCAGGCTGATATTGTTGTTAGCCGTCAGATCGTGGTTGCGTATGACTAGTGACTCCTGACGATTGGTTGTGCCTTGGTTTCAGTAACTGTATTTGATATCGGCACTTTGTTCTCATTTTTGCGGCTTTTTGGTGTCATTTGATTATAGCGTGTCTCATTTTGCGCCCATTATTCAAAAATATGGGTTCCATTTGCATAAAAATATACCCTACATATATAATATCATCGAAATCGAAGTCTTCGAACGCAATTCCTCCCATCCATGGATAGTATTCAATCTAGAGTAGTGCCAGAAATACAGCTCACTGTGCAGGTGTGGCCCAATTGCTTGTAGTTCACCGAGTTCAAAGGTCTTTTTTACCAATTGAAACAAGTTATAGACTCTTCCGAGGTTGTGTAACTTGTGTTCAACGAATGATCGGGGGAATATTCGAAATTGGGGTAAATCCGGGGCATCTCCGATTCAAGTTCTGCTGATCCTTCGGAATTCAATCACCGATGGACCTGAAAATTTTGGCATCAAATCAAACGAGGAACTTTACCTTTACCCTGCACGGTTCAGTTGTCTCACTCTGCCTAGATCCAATCGAATTTCTACTTGAACTTGAAAGAGAGCACAAGCTCGGTGGATCAGATTACCCCGCTGAATTCCAGTCCATCTTGCAGTGCTTTACTTTTCTTTCTAATTCCCCGCATTCTTCCCCGCCAACTCTCCCGCCAGTGGCAACTTGAACTCTTCTTTGAAATTCAAACTCACTACACCTCCATCAAGAAGTTTCTCGGAGTCCCGGAGGTAATGTCACATCAAAAGCATGTCTCCGAAAACTGCTTCCAGACGGAAACATGCCTCCATGGCTTGTACTCCTTGCCGGGAGAGTAAGGTCAAGGTAAGTTGAATTTGTCTGTCAGCCTCTGAAGAATCCATCGACTAATGATCGATGCTAGTGTGACGGCGCCGAACCCATCTGCGCAAATTGCAGAAATAAAGGCCGGAGCTGTAGCTACAAATCAGTTGATAAAAGAAAGTAGGTACAGATTATCTTGGTTCGACCAAGGTGTTCCATCATCTCCTAGATGCTTAGGATGTTCTGGCTGACCTAACCTGATAGACTACCTCTTCGAATAGCGATTGATCTGCTGATTGCACGAGTCGATCAACTCTCGAACTTCATATCCGAAAATGACATGCAGGTCCCTTGCGTTCCGCAGGATCAGGACGCAGCCTTAAAGGAGATTTTGAATGCTCTTGGGCCGACTAATCCGGCTAAATCCACACCCGCCGTTGAGCAGCATCCTGCGCCCAATCCATCGAGTGATTCCATACCGGAGACTAAAGATTCAAAAATTGAAAACATAGGATCACACTCTGTTCTAGAAGATACTGCTCTCACAGCACTTCCACCATTAAATTTAGCCAACCATGGGAATGAGGAGACCTTCCTGCCAACAACCGCGAATCTTTCCCCTTTGCCAGGGAAGACTTCAGATCAGAACCAAACTTCACCATCTGCAGATACTCCAGAGAGTATCCTAAGCAATTGGGATCTTGACCTGGCATTCGGTGGCTCTGCGGCATCCGCACCCGCCGACTTACACCAGCTAATCGATTCCACCTCCGACCGCGATGCTTTAGGTCTCGACTTGGATGGAATGCCCGAATCGGCCGTCACGATTGGCTCGGCTGCGAGTGATGATGGCTCAACACTGGTTGAAGAAGCCGGTACTACAGCAGACATTGAGGGGCTGATCGACGATCTTTCGGATCGGGTTGGTACACTGCGAATCGGACGAGGAGGCAAAACTCAATTCTTTGGGCCAACGTCAACGTTCAATCTGCGAGATATGCCACATTCAGATAACTTTGACTCTCATCGCAGGGTACAAGGCTACGACTTTCATAGTCCCGACCGAGTCGACGCTGACAGAGAAGTTCCGATCGATCTTGAGAAACATTTGATCAATTTGTACTTTAGTTGGCAGGATCCCTCTTGTCCTGTCGTTGATCAGAAACTTTACGAGGATGCCAAAGAGAAACGGTTTGCTATGGAGGATACATCTTTCTATTCCGAAGCTTTACGGAATGCAATGTATGTATTGCAGCTTCAAGTTGCGTGTGAAATTTGGATTTAACTGTGCTAACGAGAATTCGTCGGCGCGAATAGGTGCGCAATTGGCAGTGCTTTTGAAACGCGATTCCATCCCAGCTTTGTTACATTTCCGAAAACTTTAGTCGACTTCTTCGGAGATCGTGCGAGAGCACTTCTTGAGGCCGAGCTGGACTTTCCCAGTGTGGCAACTGTCCAGGCGATGATTATTTTGAGTAGCCATGAGATTGGTAACGGCATGGATTCTCGAGGGTGGCTTTATAGCGGTCAGTTCATAGCACAAGTACACTGCTTGGTTTTCTCCTGAAAATGCTGACAATTTTATCAGGAATGGCAATCCGACTTGCCTTTGACCTGGCCTTGCACATTGACATGTCCTCTCATGTTGCAAAGGGCGCCATCTCTGCAGCCGATGCGGACTTGCGCCGAACCGTCTTCTGGGCTGCTTATATTGTGGACCAGTGAGTTAACTTGAACCTCTGAATGATTGCCATGGCCTAAAGCTGATATCTTGCAGTCAATTGGGCTTCCATCTAGGCAGGCCTTTCCGAACAAACATGGATGATGTTACGGTCGGAAAGCCATTTCAAGCGCATGGTAACACATCCCAGAACTGGATACCATACGAGAGCCCTACATCATTAAACCAGCCGTCTTCTTGGTCGAGTCATAGAGAGCTCGTCAGCCAACAGCTCGTTTCACTCTGTGATATCATGGCACCCTGTGGATACGTGCTGTAAGAACTCCCCGGTCTCTGAAATTTCGGACTTTGCTAACCAACGACGGGGTATATGCCCCATCTGTCTAGGTACACAACATCAAGAATTGATAAGTCCTCTCTCCAGGAGTTCAATGAAAGGATTGTAGCAGAGCTCTGCAGGTGGAAAGCTACGCTGCCTCCACCCTTGCGAATTGATCTGAACGACCATACATCCCCATATCCGCCTCATGTTCTACTACTACAGTAAGCTTGAACAGTGACCCTTTATGCATTCCAATGCAGAAAATCTAACAGGTTACAGTATGCAATATCACCAAAACATCATATACTCCCACCGGCCCTGGATGTCAAAAAGCTATCTTCAACCACAACCCCCAAAGGGCCCCGGCTACCTCCACGCACGAGAAATGTGCATCCAATCCGCCATCGCAATTGCCAAAATCCTAGCACTGTACGAGACAAGGTACACCCTACGCCATATCAATGTCAAGGCCGTATCGATGACATCTTCGGCCGTTCTACTCCTCCTCTTCGCTGCCGTTTCGAACTACCCATCCCATTCGAAGGCCCATATAGTCGCTCACCTGGGTACATGTTTCCGCGCACTAGATGAATTCTCACTCTCTTGGATGAATGCAAGACGTGCGAAAGATCTTCTTGTCACACTTCAGCACCAGTGGGAACTGAGAACACATTCTGGGAAAATGTACCGACGGGCTGATGGGCATGTATCATGGCCGCCAAACAAGCGTTCACGAACGACTACCCAGAACAAGACATCGGCACCTACGCATTCTCATCGGCCCGTTAGTGCCAATGATCAATCAAACAGGATGTTGGGTATTGATTCTGAGTTGGACTGGATGCTGATGGCTGATGGGGATCTTATGTCGGAGACTTGTGATCGAGACATTTTTGGCTGGGATCCTACGTCTACAATATTTGACCGCGAAGGCTCATTGAATTGAGTCTTAAGGTTGGAATTATCAAAGTTATTCATTGTTGTCTTTTCCATGATTGATACTATGAACTACTACAACTGCATCCATGGATACCAGCTAGCCCTGTCCTGAGATCACTACGTGATGAATTGCCGGTAAATGTTTCGAATGTCACTAGTAGACTAATGAATAGAATTTCGATTGTTAATAGACACCGTCATATTTAGTTTACGACCAGTTCATTCAGTCATCTCAAATAATACTATGGTAGTTGTTTGTTGTTGTATAAGGGATCACGTGGACATCGGCCTTATGTAGCTGCAGCCTGCAGGCGCTGGTCGAGTCACATGTATCAAACACCTCAAACAACTCCCAAGCTGCCCCGTTTCCATTGCTCAACGCGTCACAGGCGGTAGCTCATTGCTCAAAATGAAGGTCAGAATTGGCCTACACGGTCCAATTCGATTGATCTCCAGATCTCCGCGGTCGAGCTTATCACCCGGTCGAGCTGCCACTTGCTATAGCTCTATCAAAGCCGCTACAATCCAACAAAGCCGCAGCTTTTGTCTAACAGCAAGGAGGGGCAACTATCCAGATATTAAGATCACATCGGATGAGCTCTTCCGTTACACTGAAGGCCGATGGCTCGTTGATGATTCCCTCAATCAGGAACTACGTTACGTCAAGTTCGATGTTCACGAACTTTGTCGCCGAGCTGCGAAAGCTGCAGAAAACGGGAGCAAGGTCGTTCGTGTGGAAAAACTGCCATCATTAAACAGCCGGGTACTCCTTTTGACTATGAGTGACGGCCAAGAATTCATAGCGAAGATTAAATGTCCAGTTTCCGGGCCTATCTTAATAACTACGCTTTCTGAACTAACCACTCTCTTATTCTGTGTGTCTTCGTTACCCTGAAAACTCAATGCCTCATTACTAGTACGCTAACATTTCTGTAGTGGATAAGAAAACATCAATCCGAGCCCCGAAAATTTATGACGCAGAGGCTGACGCCGACAGTCCATTGGGCGCAGAATACATTCTCATGGAAAAGATGAAGGGAGTCCCACTGTCAGACAAGTGGAACACGATGACCATTCCAGAACAGATGCAGATTATTGACCAACTGATTCAAATGGACAAAGAGCTCGCCAGTCTCAAGTTCCCGGCATCTGGCTCTCTGTATCCCCGCGATGGTTTACCATCAGACAGCTTCAAACAGTATCCACTTTCATTAGAAACTGACCCCGATGGCGAATTCGCTATTGGACCATCCTGTGAAACAAAGTGGTGGTACCCTCAGAACGAGGATGGAAGACAAGCGCTTTCTGAGGACTGCGGACCCTGTAAGTTGTTTATGCCAAATAGCAGAAATCAGATCTTTCTGACCACCTCTCTACCAGGGGCGACACTAGCCGAATATGGGGAAACAATCATCGAACGGGAGCTTGAGATCATTTCAAACCCTTATACCGCACCACAAATTCAAAACCGTCTCAAGAGTTTCGACGAGTCCCAGTCTATTGAGGAATATGAAGATTTACTTAGAAAAGCACGGAGTGTGCTATCGATCCTTTCCCGCGATAAGCGTGTGCTGGGTATAGCAGAGCATACCTTACGACACACGAAAATGGAGCTGAGTGACATCTTCGTCTCATCCGAGGATCCCACCAAGATTGAAGGATATATCGGTTGGCAGTCATGTCAGGTTCTACCGCTATTTGTTCAAGTTGACATTCCCAGCTTCCTTCCACTTCCTGCGTCCTACTCCTATGGCGCCCATACCTTTTCCCTCCCAGACGATTTTCATACTTTGAGCCCCGAACAGCAGCAGTCGGTCACGGAAGAACTCAATCAAGCTTCGAGAGCAAAATATTACGAGATCAAACGACGCGTGGAAATTAAGAAGATGGATGATGTTATCCAACTTGATCGCAAGCTGTGGCGCCTCTTTGAATGTTGCCAGATATTCGGTACCGGTAGCTTGACGCCCTTGCGCAACCGACTATACAACTTATTCGAAAGTTGGTCTGCACTTGAGCTACCAGGGGCTTGTCCGTTTACAGTGACAGAGGCAGAAATACAAAGACAAAACCAACAGGAAGAGAAATTCATGGCTTCACTGGATGTGGAGGATATCGTGCGACACAAACTTTCTACCAATGGCGCGGGGTGGATAGCGAATGATCAATGGGAAGAGAAGATGAAGGAGAACGACAGGCTTCATAAGGATTTTGTTGAGACTGTGAGCGAGGATATGAATGCTGAATCTGCGACGCAGATGTGGCCATTTCCACCGAAGTGAGACTTACCACTACACTGTGGAGTAGTGGCTGTAGGATAGTGTTGTAGTATCTCCACTCAAAGAAAATCTCCTCCTCATTCTTGCTAGTAGTAAGACTCACTCTCGGGGAGTCTATTGTTCTTTATTCTTTTACCTCTACCTTCAAATATCTGCTGTTGACTATTTATAGTAACATGCCTCAAGTCTTCAAGGGTGAGTGCTCTATGCATACTACTATCGAACATGAAGTGTAACCGGTCACGAATACGCTAACAACCCCAGCGGTCAACGACTCGTCTCCAGCCATTCAAGTTCATCAAAATATCAACCTCAATACCCCCGACATCACTTGACTGGATATTACTAACCTCTTGGCCGGCCACGCGGATATGCACGTTGACGCCACAAAGGAATCAGATCAGCTGCTAGCGTATCATCCGACAGGGACTGAAATTAATAACCTCCACTGAGACCACGACTCAAAAATCCTATAAATGGATCCTACCTGCTAAACTCGTGGATAGCTACCACACTCCCCACACTAATGCCCTCATGCTGGAAATGGTTGCGCTGCAAATCGCCGCCAAAATGGCCCAAGCCGAGTCCGAGTCCAACAGCAACTCCGACTTCAAATCAGAACCCGATATCCCCCGCTCCCGAAGCGGCTAGCGGCTCTCTAACCGTCGCGGGGCGGCAAACGTTCTCGTTGCCGCCGTCTGTCCATAATTCTGCCACTCCAGGCACGCCTTTGTCAGAACGGGCTCATGACGGGCTTCAAATGGGGCCCGAGCTGATGGAGACTCTCAAGCGGACTGTCGCTGCAGAAGATGGGCTGACTGCTGAGTCTTGTGGGGTGGATGCCCGGAAGAAGCCTCGGTTGAATCAGGAGTCCAATCCTGCTGCGAACACAGCTGGGACTGGGGCTGGGATGACAGCTGGGACGACAGCTGGAGGATCTACAGCTGCACAAACATCCGGGGTGCAATCAGAATCGAATCAAGATCCGACATTGTACCATTTCCCCTTGCATTACGCGTTGCAGAGCGGCCGCGATGATGTCGTGAAGGCTCTGCTGGCTGGTGGTGCTGATGTGGAGCACGAGGATAATCTCGCCCGCACCGCTTTATTCTACGCCACACTGGGGAATGAGGAGTCACTCCGATTCATTCTCGACCACCGCGCAAATGTCCAACATCGGGATTATCGCGGCCTAACACCTTTGCTTTACGCTGTATATCATCGTCGCGGAAATTCGGTGCGCATCTTACTAGAATATGGCGCCGATGTTACTGCGACAAGCAATATCGGAGACAATGCCTTGCGATTATGTGTGGATATCCCATCGCCCAAATCAGCTTGTCATGAAACGACCGAAGCATCTCTTTTAGTCATGAAACTGCTTTTGAAGCATGGCGCCCACTTGAATATTTGCAGCACAGCATTCGACATGACCCCCTTATTAAACACCGCCGCATTCTCCGATTTCGTCGCAGGGGCGGAGCTTTTGATTGAGAGAGGAGCTGGGATCGAAGAGGTTGACTTGATGGACCGAACCCCGCTTCTAAACGCATGCAATACATTCAAAACAACAGATGGTAGCATGGCGCGACTACTCTTACAAAAAGGAGCCGAGGTCGAACACAGAGACCACAAGGGCAGAACGGCATTAGCCTTGGCCGCGTCAAGGGGTCAAGATATGACTGTTCAGATCTTGCTTCATCACGGGGCCAACATCGAGGCGCGTGATCTCGTTCTACGAACTCCTCTTATGCATGCTGTACGAGAAGGCTGGCCCTCCGTCGCGAATGTACTGTTGGAAAATGGCGCTAGGGTGAATGTGATGCAGAGGACAGGTCTCACCCCCTTGGCCGTGGCGATCAAAGCTCTTCGCAGAATCATCGAACATTCAAAACGACACTCCGATCAGCGCCATGTCAAGGTGATCGGTCAATTGTTATCCCATGGCGCGGATGTCAATCTCATTGGAGACGAGGCTCGTCGCATATTGAACGGTATCAGTCAAAAGAACCCAGGTACCTGGTCGCTGTCTGAAAAAGTGGTTGCGGAGTTAATACAAGAGTCGGAAATGTTATCAAGGAGCGGTTGAACAGAGAGAGGAGGACGTATGTACAAATGCTGGGTTGATTTCATCTGTACAAACTGCCAGTGTGATGATTCCCTTACAAATACCCAGAGAAGAAGCTTGTCACGCTTCGAGTTCTATCTTGGAACTATCAGATACCAATACATTTTTCTACTTGCGATTTTGAAATAAAAGATCCAATCATGTCGTGTCGTGATCCAGACAAGTAGTATCAGTATGGGTAGCCTTCCAGCGATTATTTGGTAGTAGTTATTGGCAAATTATCGTAATATTCAGTCTCCTTCTACTATGGTATCAGATGATTGTCAAGAGTGAGCGAGTCTTTGAAACGAAAAAGAAAAAAATAAGGAACCCCTTATATGCCATACGCTCTCTGCCCACCCCCTTCGATACTCCCGGACCTGGTCAAGAGCGGCTCTCGTTCCCAGTCCCGAGTAATCACACCTTGGTAGTTATTCTGATCGTCCTGTGTTTCAATAGTCGAGTCAAGCAAGACAGCCGTCTTCCAGCTCACAAATCCAACCAGGGAAGCACCGACGACAGCGACCATGATGGTCAAGCCAGCGTTGACAGGTATCGGATTCCCGTCAAAAACCTTCAACGTGAGCGCATCAAGTCCAGCTTGCGCAAAATTACCCACCCCGGCCAGACAAATAATCAGACCATACACCTTCCCGAAAGTTTGGAAGCCAAATACCTTGGCTGCGTAGTCAGATACTGCCGTGTAATAAAAAGGCCTGTACAGGACGAAGAGAACTATGTTCGCGTAAGCTGCTCCACTGCTATGTGGAATACAGCCAAGGACACCCATTACCGTGGCCGTCGAGACTAGAATCGCCAGTACAGTTCTTGTTCGCAGTGTATCGAGGAAAGTCCCAATAAACGGAATGGAAAATAGACCACCAACTGGAAGCATGATGTCGAAAACAGAGTTTATGGATCGACTCTTCGAGGACGAGCCGAGGAGATAGGTATATTGTGAACGGAGTGATGCCACGAAATAATTGATCCTCAGCATCATGAGCATAGTGAAGACGGTGATTAGAACAAACCACGGGGTCTGGAGTTGTGAAAGAGCACTTTGACCATGGAGGACTCCCCAGACCCCGCTAGTATGTGGGTTCGGTGCATTCGGCGGTACCGGTGCGGGCCTGGGGCTATCTGGACGAGATCGGATGGAGCGAGGAGAGAGAGCACGAATGGGGCTTGTTGGGTTACTGAAGGCAGTATGATCAATCAGAGAAGCTGCGTCATCGTCGAGGAGGTCTTGAATTTTGTAGACGATGCTCTGTCGGTGAACGCGACGATCTTGGCGTTGCCGTTCACTGTCATTGCGATCTTGAATCGCGGTATCAATGTGATCGTTTCTTTCATCTGTTATCTGAATCTCGGCATGTTGGACTAGTTCACCGGTTGTTTTGTAGGACGTGACGGGCATTATAGACAGTTGCGCCACGGTGATCAACACCGGCACGATGAGATAGACGAGAAAGAACACCCGTATCGATACAAATCCCTCGGAACGTTCGTTCATCAGACGAAATATTAGAAACAATGCACTGGACGCATCAAATGCACCAGTCAAGGCTGACAGTATCAAACCTGAACGCGCGGGAAAAGTGTTCGAGAGCTGGAACGATGAAATGAAGATGAAGGGCCCGCCCAACGATAGAAGTAAATACCCCGGAATATATCCATCAAAGGGGAGTTGATGAGCGAAGGCGAAAATGATGGCACCCAAAGCGAGGAATGAACTGCCAATAATGCCACTCACTCGCGGGCCCCAGGAATCCAAGATGGTGCCAACAGGAAGCGCAGAAACATTGGTTGCCACTGCGGCGATTGTGAACATTAAATTCAACCTGATGATGGAGAGATGAGCACTGAACTAGAAGATCGTACACTGTACCCGAGACATTGCGGCTTACCGAATTTCCTGCCCGTCACAGACGGGAACGTTCTCTTCTAGCTCCGCTGGCGAGCATAATTCTCGATAGACATTCTCGCTGATGAGTACTGGTTTCAGAGCAGCAAAGCCAAAAACGATACCGGCCGAGAGAAAGCAGTACACAACTGCCAAACAGACTTGGGCTAAGAGCTTGTTAGCGTTGCGATGCAACAGTCCATTTCACCTCTATTGGGGTAACAGAAATTCGGCATACCGAGACGCTTAGCGGGGCTGACCTCGAAGGCGCCGGTAGTCTCCGCTAGCCAGTCCTTGGACTTGGGTTTTGGCACTGCCACGGGCCCCGGTGCCCACCCCCGCTCCGCACGACTCTCCCGCGTCGTCGTGGGGGAAAGACTGAGTACTGAGCGATCGTCACGATCGTCGCCGCGCTCGCTCCAGGCGGGACCAGCATATGGATTGAAGTTCAGTCTGCTGTACGTAGAGGGGAATGAGGAGGAGAGCGACTCTGGTAGGTCCTGCTCCACGTCGGACTCTTCAGAGACTGTGGAACCCGAATCTTCCGCTCTTCCCCGGAAAAAAGCAGCGGGATTCCGCTCCCATCCTTCAAGGAAAGAGATTCGGTTGAGCGACATCTTTCAAAGTCTCTTCTAAAGGCCCTCAATGGGGGACTCTAGACATTGTCAAGGGCGATGAGGTCAGAACTGCCATGGAATCAGGAATCCGGGGTGGTCACCTGACCTCCCCCGCTTATCGCATCGCGCCTTCCTAAACATAAACAACAATTTAAATTCTACGCAGTTAAAAGTGGAAGGAACGATCTTTGGAAACGAAAACGTGGCAATAAACCATAAAAGCACGTGCAAATTCCAATTACCTTAACTGCGGGATTGCTCTTATTCAACAACATCAACATTATCGTCTAGTAATATGCAGGCTATAATCACTGGCTATCAACCCTGCCATCAGTCTCATAGGGTTCCGAGGTAAGTCTCGAAGGATTTGATGGTTGTACCTCCTAAAAATTAGGCTCTAAATGGTATTATTAATGCTGAGGTGCAGAAGTTTCAGATAGAAAGAGAAGCTTGAAAATGGCAATCTAAGGTACGACTATGCTGGTAGTAACCAATACTACACGGTTTCAGAACAGACTAGGTATGCATTAGAATGCGCTATGACCGAGGTACTTATCTACATTCAAGAGAGGGGTAGAGTTGAATCCATCCCATTTCTAGGTATAGTACATGACTTCTCGCATCTTCCAAACATGCTACTCTCTAGCTTGTGAGCTTGAAGTTGGATATCGATCCCTTGACTTTGATGGTCCCCGACTTCACGTGGTTTACGATAAATAATGGAGACACCCAAAGCTTGGATATGGACGCGTTAAACTTCATCTCTCGATAGTATTGAGTCTATTTCCACTCTCCAACTCTCAAAATGATTCCTCTTTTGGTTTACCTCCGGCACATCATCTGAAAGAGGCAGCTGAAAGACTCGGCATCTAAGCCTCCCCACACATTCCACGGACGAACGCACACCACTCTGGTTATACCTCCGGTAGACCTCATTTAACTTTGTGGGCTGCAGACGCGTCACGGCATCTCTAGCCCAACAGTCTACATCTTCCATCGAATCATAGCATCGGCTTCATACGCACTCGAGCCCCCTACGATCGACAGGGTTCGACGGGTCCGGAGTACGCCATCCACGGGTCCAACGAAATGAAACCCGAAGTAAATCGCGGACAGTGCCGAATTGCCTCGTTCGATTTGCCCCACCAGGTCTGTTTTGTGCCACCGAATCTCTCGTGCCACCACTTTTTTGCGGGATTTGTCAGGTACACAAAGTCGATCCCGGAGTCACCGACCCAATTATCATGTTGCTGGTCTTTCTCGAAACTTGGTACTACCGCTGCCACATGGGGCGTTTCTTGAACAATGCTGAACAATAGACCCGGGATTGTGGCTGGCACTGGAGAGAGAAGTCCCCTGAGCCAGGTAATTTGGTGAAAAATGTCCGGTTCCAGTGGATGACAGCTTCTCGCCCCTGAACGCTAAACAGGTACCCCAAAGCTTACTAGTCGAAGTTTGCCGCGGCATTATGTATGTACTTACAAGCACTTTTGAGTAAGCATGACACTATCTGATTATTTGATACATGCTTACATACTTACTACCCCATCTTATGACGAAAAGCCCATTAGCCAGTACGATTTCAACGTCCATAGAAATTTCCGATTGAACAGATCTGTGCCGCTCTACCATGATTGGTTGTATGTGTGCATATTCGCTAAATGCCTCCCGCGTGGACCTACCCACACAACTTGAAAGAAAATGTGAAATCTCCAGATATTAACATTTGAAGGAAGGATCTCAAATGAGGAGCCACTGAAAAACCAGTGAGCACAGCTACTGTACTAGTTTGTAGAAAATTTGTATAAGCACTCACCGTGTTTGACTCGCTTGTTTTCACCTTGCCGGGTTCCCGAGGTCTATAGCGGCGTCTCGGCCACGTCCTGTTTCCTAGATCTTTCTGGTTCGGGAAACGATCGGTCTTGATCGGGAGTGATGCAAAAGTTTGTTGCGGATGCGTGGGGGCAGGCGTACCAACCACATCCAGCAGGAGACTGTCAAAACGCTGGGCGGGTGGGGAGCGTTGCAATCATAATGAAAGCCGGGCCACCGCTGGGCCCGGCAGGGCGGGCCTTTTTTTCTATCAGGACCAATTCGAATAGAGCTCACCGTGTTCTTGAAACCCGCTCGACCCAGTAAGACCAAAATACACCCACACTAAAGGAAGGTCGGCGGGCAAAGGGATTGAGGATTCTTGCCTCCTGGTCGAAGCTAATCTCCAACAAGTCGGGCGTTGGCTGGTTTGGTACTCCAAAAAAATCCACGCAAACTCGCTATGATCTACCAATGCCATTTCGTGATCCCCACTCTCTCCGCTTGAGATATTGATTAGCTGTGCTCCATCAAACATCCAGGATCGTAGCCTGACCGTTCCCCGGGAAGAGCGTCTTTATTTATCTCGTGGCCTCGGGCCTAGAATACCGAGTTATGTTTCCTTTCTGGAAACCTTCCCTCTTCGTGTATCTCTTTGCTACTGTCGCTGCGTGATGAGGGGATGGTGAGTGCAAATTCAGATGCCCACGCCAACGCGAAGTCGCAATAACTGACGATCTCGATTCTCTAGCCTCACCTGTCGGCTGCGCCATTTGAAATGTAAGTTTTCGTTGCTAATTTCACGAAGAAAGACGAAGAAAGCATTGCAAGAAAAATTCTTACAACTCTCACAGGTGACAAATCGGGAGCGAAATGTCTGCGGTGTCAGCGATCTGGCCGCGAATGTGTGCCGGCTCCCGGGAAATCTGAAGAGGTCTCTTTTCGCCACGGCCAGAACCCATCTCTACGTGGAAAGGGTCCCCCGAGATACGGGGAGAGTGATTTAGCGTTCCCAGATGATCAGATCTGGGTAGAAACATCGTCGGAATGTAAGTGATACTGAGGTTTTGTTGGTCCTTGCTTTTTGGTCGGCAAACAAAACAGAAATAACGTCAAATTCCTTTCTTGGGAAACTAACTTTTTGACCTGCAGATTCCTTCAAAGATGAAACAGACCAGACTGCGTCAGAGTACCATGTCGTATCTGTGACAGAACCTAAATCGGTTTCTAGATCACCCTCAGAGGCTCGGTCAACGTCTTCGTCAACTATGGACCCCTCTATTTCTGTTCATGGCAATTCAATTCCTCTCTATGTCGCAGATTCTCGTGGCTCACGCTCGACCTCTGCAAATTCACCTCTATCTAGTACAACTCCGGTTGTGCAAGCACGGCTAGCAAGCATCAATGAGGCTTACTTGCTTCGGCATTATCAACAACACCTAGCACCATGGGTGAGTTTCTGACATCCTTGAATACTTCTTGGACGACTTCACTAAACATGATTAGCTTGATGCCGGGGATCCCGAACATCGGTTTACGTCGGATGTGGCACACCTAGCCAGCCGATGCCCATTGCTGCTTTATGCATGCATTGCAGTATCGGCATGTCATCTTTCCCGAACAGCAAACACAATCTCCCCCGAGATTGCGGACAGTTATCATGAGCGCTGCATTTCAATCATGTTACCAGTCCTCGACAAACCCGAATTCGACATCGGCATCGATATCCTCCTCAGTTCTACGGTCATCCTACGCTTTTTCGAACAAATCTCATGTAAGTCAAAACACAAACTTTGCTGCGCCCCCCCACACAATTTCCGATAAACGACTCCCCCGGCTAACCCACTACTTCCAGCCCACACCCCTTCCAATGACCCGCAGCGCCACCTCCTCGCAGGGTCTGTCTACATCAGCTCCCATGTGGACTGTGCTATATCCGGCGGCCTCGCCTCGGCTTCATTCTGGGTCTTCGTAATTCAAGACATTCAATTCGCCCTTACGTACCAGAAATGCCTTCGGCTAACCTTTGGACCCTTCGATGACCGACTACGCCGATGGTGGGTCTCCAAACCAGTTCTTAGTGACGGGGACTGGGTGAACCGGGCGATCTGGATCCTCGCAGAGACGATCGACTTTTGCTATAACGTCTCGGGCCGGAACTACGGCGGCCATTTGGGAGTTGCAGGTGAGAATGCTCTCAAGCGGAGAATCTTAGAATGGGAACAAGGCCGTCCGGATACTTTTGTTCCTTTGCATATCTCTCCGCCCGATCATGCGCGAGGAAAACCGTTTCCTGTCGTGTTGTACACGAGTCTATGGCATTGTAAGTTATGCATTGATCTGTTATTGATTATTATTTTTGCGCGGTGCGGTGTGGATGCGTCGGTAAGCGTGTGGAGTCCGGGCTAATTTTGATCTCACCTTGGCAGCTACCGCAATGCAACATCTCTGCCTTGCCAAGGCACTAATGTTGATCCGGGAAACCGAAGTTTATGAAAATTCACCAGAGCAACGCGTCGGAATTAAAGTGAGTATCAAATTTGGATAATGGTGTTGATCGTGTTTGGGGTGACGTGCTAACGGTCTCCACAGGCGAGAATCACTGAAAACCTCAACTATCTTTTCGGCATCGCTCTATCTGCAGATGACGAGCCATCCTTGCGGATTATGGCATGTCATGCGTTGTGTGCTTGTAAGTTCTCTTTGATGTGGACGGACTCATATGTGGTGAAGAAGAAACACGCAAACTGATCTTGTCTTCCACCGTTACAGGCAGCTCTTGGATAGACGAACCTCTCGCCCAAAATTTGTTATTCGATTTACTACGCCGTACAGAAAGAGACAATGGATGGCCATGGGCATATGTGGAACAGCGGATTCTTCATACATGGCAGGGAAATTCCCGATGAAATAGTTATATACCCATATCGTTCAATCATATCCTCAAAATCAGAAAGAGGAAACAGTCTTCACCATCATGATGATCAATTATCCTTGCTCAGGCGTTCGGCTTCTTGATCACGGAGAATTTGTAGCTTTGCCTCAACCTCTTTCACTTGATTATGTTTCTCCCTTTTTTTCAGAATACCAATCAAGTCTTCCATAATCGAGATTGTAGTTTTGTTCGTGCAGTGGTGATTCTGTTGCCTCTTGTTGATAAGATCTACCAGGACAACTTCTGCACGAGAGTAGTCCTGGAGACTGATCAAGGTCTTCCCATGCAGCTCCATCGTATAGAGTGTATCCAGATGCAAATGCCCCAACGTCTCTCGCATGCCTTCAATAGCCTGATGGAGAGTTTTGTTCGCCTCCTTGTACTGTCCTAGTTTGAAAAGGACTTCTCCAAAAGAGCTCATTGACAGCAGCGTGTCTGGATGTTTTGGTCCCAGGTATTTCTTCTGAGCAGCCAGCGTGTCTCGTAAAAGGGGATATGCCCGTGAACAATTGCCTTGTTCCAATAAAGCCTCGCTATAATTATAACGAGCCTTGAGCGTGGTTCTGTGAGTTGGCCCGAGAGCGTGATTCAGAAGCTTAAGTTGGTCAAGAACTAAGTCATTGGCATCATGATGTTTTCCCCCTGTACGAAACAACCCCACAAGGGTATTTAGTGTCTTCAACGAATCTTCATGACCCGGGCCCAAAGCCTCGATTTGTTTCGTCCATGTTTCACGAAGTTGCTTTTCTCCTTCCGAATTTCTTTTCTGCGTCAGGAGGGCTTTTCCAATGTAGTATTCGGATTGAAGAGTGTCCTTATGCGTTTCACCTAGTGTCAACTGCTGGGCCAAAGCGGCTTTTCGGAATAGAACCTCGGCTTCTACTGGATCATTAGAGTATAGCTTGGCCTTGGCAAGTGTAATCATAGCTTGCGATTTGTTTGCTCTCAGTGCTTCTGGCTTTTTCAGTTTATCTCGGGATTTCTTTATGCTGGTGTCCGAGTGATGTTTTCGTACTTGCTTTGGAACTTCCAGTTTCTGAGTCCGGGGCTGGGGTTTAGAAGAGATTTCATTTTTGGATTCTGAGCTTTTCCCTCGCGATAATGGTAAATCTGTCGACGAGTGAGGTAGATTACTCAGAGATGGAATCTCCACGCTGGCTCCGCGAAAGCTGGTATAGTTGAGCTTTTTCTCACTTTCTAGATCGCTCGTAACCTCTACCACAGGATTGAATGCGACAGTTGTGCTTTTCTCGGCTTTCTTCGGGGTAATGGCTGTGATTTGCAGCTTCGTGATGTTGACGGCCAATTCTGCAATGTGCTTTTTCAACCAATCGCTCTGCAAGCATTCGATTGCAGATGGTCTATTACTGGCCTCCGGCTTCATTGTTGACCGCATGAACTGTAAACATTCCTCGCTGACTTGATTCTGGGGAGAAGTTGGAGAAGTTGGAAATGGGATGCGACTTGTGCGCAGATAGCCCTTAAGATCACTAAGCTGCTCGAACGG
The DNA here is from genome assembly GCA_000347475.1 of Penicillium paxilli ATCC 26601. Classification (NCBI taxonomy): domain Eukaryota; kingdom Fungi; phylum Ascomycota; class Eurotiomycetes; order Eurotiales; family Aspergillaceae; genus Penicillium; species Penicillium paxilli. The sequence goes on from AOTG01000314.1 coordinate 93,512, forward strand.
AAATTCCTTGAAGAGCATGTAAAATACCATGACTCCAAGAGACCATATGTCGACTTTTTCGGTATAGGGTTCATCTGAATCTTCCATATTCAGGTAGCTTGAAAGGATCTCGGGCGCAGCAAACTTTCTTGTTCCTACCATGGAATGAAGTCCACTCCCCTCTCGCATGCGTTTGGTGAAACCGAAGTCGCCGATTTTCACCCACCAGGACGGCCCTGTTTGTACAACAAAAATGTTCTATTATCTCCCTTGTCAGTATAACTCAAGACTCCTCAGTCAATCGGGTAGCGGGTGTTTACCTTTGGTTTGAGATCTCTGTGCACGAATCTATTCTTGTGTAGATATGCAAGAGCCTCCGCAATCTGAAACGTGATCTTGGAAACATCTGGCTCTAGGAGAGGTTTATCCAAATGGCCGTATAAATCCCCATGAGCAATGTATTCCATAGTGATAAAAACACGCTCGGGATCATCGTACCACCCGCGGTACTCGACAAATAAACCACGATACTTGGGAATGATTCAATGTTAGCTTCAGCACCCGCCGGTAGTTACAGCATGCCATCGGGGCTTGTAAACGACTCACCTCTGGCAAGGAGAACTTCGCGATCGCGTCTAGCTCTTTATAAAAATCGATCTTTTCTTCTAAAAGATGCTCTTTTCTCATCGACTTGACAGCCTCTAACTCATTCTTCTCATTTTCCTTGCAGCGATGCAACCAGACGCTACCATATGACCCTGAACCAAGCCTGTGCTTTTGTTCCCAGATAAACTTCTTGACATCTCTCCTCTTGGTGATGCTTTCTTGGATAATATACCGATAAGTCTCGTTTGAGCCTCTCTTCCCGAATTTCACGTTAAATTTTGTCCCCAAGACGAGGTCCGACATGAATGGCTCAGACATTTCTAGGTCGTTTCGCCCAATTGCTGCAATTAGTAGACAGAGTTCCAGGTCATAGAAGTGGACTGTGGCACGTTCGTATAATGAACTTGATGAAGGGGGTGAGATCTTTGACAAGAAATTGGAAGTCCAGTCGAGGCGGAGTCTTTCAGCCTCGGGCAAAGCGCAGCTTACTTGCTACCAATCAGGTTGGTTCTGACATGCAAGATGAGTTGGCAATCCCTACCATTCTCAGATTTGGACCCGCGATGTAACTTCTTCGCAAATCAGCATTATTCTGATGCCACTCTGCTCCTGAATCGAGGATTTGGTGTGGGGTAAGTGTTCACTCCCCGAGGGCTTCACATCTCTTATTCAAGGTCTTCAGAAAGGTTCGCATTGAAGTTTGCTCCGATTTTGGCTGAAGACAAATCTATGCCAGGGAATTTATCCATCAGCCGATTTTGAAATCTGACTTGCCTTCAAGAAGTTGGCAATAATGACCTATGGAAACGCCGAGTCGGAAGCATTAAATTCTTATTTGAGCTTGCAGCTGTGCCAGAATGCCGATCTCAAGCACACGGAAGTAACCACTGCAATGGACTCGGAGTGGAGGTAAAAACGGGCATAAATGCCATAACCCGGAGCATGTATATGTACAAAGAGTAAAGGCTCATAAATAAAATCACACAATCAGAATCAGAACCAGAATCACAATGTAGTCCCCATCGCCCCAAAACCCCCAAGTCACCCACTTGAACAATACCCACAACCGAGCCACGAACTAAAACTGAAACGCATTATCGAGCGAAAGTGGAAACGTGAAGAGCCCTTCGTCAATCATAGCGTCCAGCGCAAAGAAATAATTCGGATCGGCGGTTGTATCAAGTCCCATATCGTTTCCTGGCATTCCCATTGCTGGTCCCAGGGGCATCATTGGCATGTCGGGGAAAGTAATACCGTTTGGTTGTGTAACTGCGGGGTAAGGTTGATTGTATGGTTGGTAGAAGGCTCGGTTTGGATCATCTGTTGCTGTACTCATTGATGAGATGGATGGGTTGTGGATGGAGGGTGAGAATGATGTTGGGGTTGGCCAATTTGATTCTTGTTTTGGGATATGGTTTAATGGGTCGAGGCGGGTGGTTGGGTTGGGTGACTGTGTTGGTGGAAGGCCTGGTGTGAGACTTGATGGGGTGTAGACTGCTTGGTTTTGTCGTTGGGGGAATGTTTCTGGGGAGTCTTTGTGTGGTTGGCCGGATGATGCTACTATACTGAGAAGTTCGAGAGGGGTTGCGCTTCCTCGCATCTAGGAAGGGATATTAGTATGTTTCTGCTTGCCGGGATGAACGGTAATACGTACTGGTTCTTTCGCGTTGGGACATTCGGAGGTTGTCTCGGTGGAGAAAATCTCTCTTAAGGCGGGACCGTTATCCTTTTTCTTGCTGAACCAATTTCGTAACATGGAGATGATGTTTCCGAATTTTGCTGCGGCTCGTCCACCCTCGAGTAACGCTGCCTTTCGATAATGCTCGGTGACATGTTCCAAGTAGTACTCCAGTTTCAGGCTCTCCATGTCGATTACCTGAGCAATACGACTTTCTGGGGCAGTGAGAAGACAGTAGATCTTGATCAAACTCACGAATGGGTATGATGTTCGAGCTAGTGCCACAGTAGGAAGGCATGTGAGTCTCTCTGTGTCTACATTCATGATTATATCGAGGGCGTGATGAATCGAGTGGATGCAAGTTGTCAGAGCATCGATGAGTGGAGCTATTGCGGCTGTGGGCGGCTTATCCTCTGCCGGAGACTTAGCCAGTGCAGTATTCTTGCAATCGATGCCCATCGCAGTTTCATGTATGAATAAGTTAAGCACATGGTATGTGTGAGCGAGTGTGTCTAATAGATATTAGCAAAGATGCACGGGTTATCAGATACGGGGCGACTCACCTGAGTATAGTTCATCTGGAATATCTCGCCGCCACTGTGATAACTGGCTTGAGAACCCTCTAATTGTGTACCGCACCTTGCTATCCGAGAATGAGGCAAGGGTGTCGACATCATCAGCAAGGAGCTGCATGCTTGCATCCTCCATAATAAATCCCAACTTGACCCACCAGATTGCCTGGCGGTCAGTAGGCAAAGCATCGGGATGTGTTTGCAAAGACTCAACACATTCATCCATATAAGAGTTCCACCTCAGGAGTTGGGGCCGTCTTAAAGCAGTAGAGACTCTGTCCAGGTCAGTGCATGCTAACATCAAGCAAAATTCTAGAATACTTACTGAACCGACATGAAATAGCAGCCCAGCCACGTGCGTCTGGCTTCTGGGCTTTTCAGGTCTCCAGCGGGCTTTTTGATCAATTGTTCCCGAAGTTTCCTAAAGGGCTTCGGTTCTGCACCAGCGCAACGATTGAAGCCTAGATCCATGCATAAGATGACTGCAAAGTGAACCAGTTGATAGAACTTCAACTCTTCCAGTCTGTCAGGCGGCATATACCAGATGGAGCAGACCAGCAACGCTTGCACAAGCTCCAGGCACTTCTCGCCTTTGACCACCACCCGATCCGCGATCGTTTGATAAGCCTCGTTGAGAAGTGTGACTTGGACATCCTTTTTGAAAGGGCCTATCGCTGCCGCAATTATAGACAAAAAGAGAGCTGGCTTATCGCGACGTACATCACCCATGGTGGTTTCCGGCGAAAGCATCACGAATGGCATCTCGGGTGCCATACGGTTAACATAGCGTTCGAACGCGGCCTTGGCAGATTCCAAGTCCACAACACCTCTGTCAATCACATCTGCAAACGCATTCGTATTCTCCTTGGGTGGAGCCGTGTGACCACCAAATGGACCTCGCCAGTGGACAGGCTCGGGTTTGGGAAGTTGTTGTGCGGACGGACTATCCGAGCGAGCATACTGCGAGACCAGAAATCCATCATGATTGCGCTTACTCGCACTCGGGGTATCGTCTGAGCGCAGAGAAGAGCTTGAAGGAGTAGGTTGCTGAGGAGGGCCCATCAAAGCCTTATTATGGGAGGCCTGAAGGGTAGCTGTCAACGCATCGATTTTGCGCTCCAGCTCCGTCACACGGCTATCAGTCTTCTTTTGGCGTTTCCTTGTCGGGGCTGTCGTAACACATGTGCGATTGGCCTTAGCACAGCGCTTACAGGCGCCATTTCCATGTGCTGGATCTGGATCACACCGAACTTTGAGCTGGCGACATGGTTCACAAGCGCGGGGCCGCTTGAGGTCATCAGGCTCCGCAGACGTCTCGGCCACGTGTGACATGTTTAGCATGGACCGATCCTCTAGTGGCGCACTGTGGCCGTGCGAATCGGCTAGGTAGTGTGACGGGGGATCCGGATAGTCGGATGGCATAATTGTTTGTTTCTAAGGAATGTCGGTCGGGACGGCGAAAAAGATGCCGGTCCGCTGACACGATCTGTCGTACCGTTTGTGATGCGGAGTCTTCGGCGGGGCCCGATTGATCGGCTTGTGGAGCGAGCACAATCGAGAATAATGGAGTCGCTGCTACCTTATTCGCTTTAGAGAGAGCGAAACTGTTCAACGGCTATGTATCAGATGCAGATGGCCCCCACGGTGGATGTTTTGTGCTTCGTCGTGGACAATCTCGGAGCACGGCGGGTACAAGCACCGACCGCCGACGCAGCCACTCGATAAAACCAGGCGGTAAACTTGGGGGCTTATGTATGCGGGGTGAGACTTGGCATGGATCAATTCAACACCAAAATGAAGAGGGATATAACGGGAGGATAAGCTGGCAAGGCCGGGATGAAAGGGAGACTGTGCTGCTGTTGATGAAAGCAAAAGAGGGAAAAGGCGAAAGCGCCAGGAAGCCCGTCAGCTCACGTGACCGGGGAAGTATACGGGAAAACAGCAGAACAATTACAATCACATTTACTAGGCAAAGGGCTGACACAATTAGGATCATATCAGGACTGGTTGGTTTGATGGTCAAAGAAAGATGAATGGGAGACGAAAGGGGGGCAGTATGGTATGTGCCCAGGTGGAAGATTACTGGCAGAGCAAAGATTGTTTGGATTCATAAGATCATCAAATGGATATACAACAACACAATTGAAACACAAACGACCGCCGCGTTGGAACGCCAAAATGGACCTCTGCGACATCCTTCTATCAATTAAACACTGGACAGGAATCCTTCTACAATCCTTCTACCTCGTATAACACCATTCAATCCATCTAAGACACCTTGTGCACCGGGCACTCAGCTTTCCGACCAAACCAATCCACAATGCAATCCTTGTGAAATTTGCACAAACACTCCAGTCGAGCCAGGACCTGCCCAACCTCATAATCCTCCATACAGATCGTGCATTCGGCAACCTCGCCATCGTCTCCGAGACAATCCTTCTCTGTTGCCGTGAACGCCAGCATTCGGGCGATTGAAGGAGACTGCGGCGGGGGACCTTGTTCCGCGGAGACTGAACTGACTGGAGATGCGCGGCTCGCCCCGTACCCATCAATGCATTGCCGAATGTGAGCTTCGCGAGATTCTAACGGGTGATCTTCGTCTAGTGGTGGAAATCTATTTCCGCATATTGGACAGAGATCTCTTTCTGAGACCGCTGAGGGACGCTGAACTTGCTGCGGGGGATTAAATATCGGGTATGTGGAAGTTGATTGACCTGCATCTCTTTCTGCAGAAAATGATTGCAAAGTCCGATGAACTTCCTGGCGAATTCCACCCAGTCCCGAAGGGCGGTCATTTGCACCAACAGTCAATCGGCCCTGCCGTGAGCTGCGGGTATCGGTCTGAGAAAACAATCAGTGAGCTAAAGATTGCATTATGATACAGGGAGTGAAGATAGCTTACCGTCCAAGAATTTCCCATCGTGGAAGACAAAGAGTGGGTGGAGCGGTGACCATGTGGTCGCAGAGCTTCATAGCCCAGCGGGTTGGGATTGGGATCTGGCACGCAAGGGTTGCAGAGACGCACTTCCTCACCTCCACCAAGTGCAGGATTAAGACCAAAACTCGACACCACAGAGTCATCGCCGGTCAAATCAACAACATTGGACCCAGAGGTGGGTGACAATCCAGGTGGCGGGGTGGTGGAGGCTTCTGGTGGTCTGACGATGTATTGGCGAGGGATTGTAATCCGATGAGGCGAACATGCTGCACATACAACTCGGCCACACTTCCTGCAATGGTGCTTTCGATGCCAAAAGCTGAAAATGGTCTGGCAAATTGGACAACTGGATGCCTCTGAGTCTGGCTGCCATCTTGGAAGACTCACATCTTGGAATATATCGTCAAGGGTGGTATTTCGTGATGTTTCGTTCGATGCAGGTAGTGAAACTCGGTCCCGCCGATTACGACTAGGCCCCTCGTCGTTTGACTGCCATCTCGGCATGCTCATACTGGAGTATCGCTGGTGACTGCCTGGCCCAAATGAGTTGGATGATTCGCCCGAGTGTCGAGATGAAAAGGACCTGTTGCGTGGGCTGGCGTCATGTATTCCCGAGCTTTGGCGTCGTGGAGGTCCAGAGACATCGGAATAATAACGTGGCGAGCCCCCTGAAAACCTCCTGCCAGAAGTTGGCGACGTGTCATAAATTATCTGTTCGAGGCCATCTACCAGACTTCGCGGCGAATTAGGGACCAACATGGACGATGGCCTTCTCCTAGGTGGGTATCGGTCTCCTAGTATGTCACTTGCTCCGTCATAGTTTGGTATTGCATCTGGAAATCGATAGCCGCCGCGTGCTCCTGGCACATCTGGCGCATCTCGTGACATCCGTCTTCCAGTGGCAGGAGTTCTGCCAGGACTGTTACCAAGCCAGTTTGTCTGAGGCATATCTAGATTAAACGCTGATGTGGAGGAAGGTGGACCTCTAGGCGGCGCTGGATATTCATCCCCAATGTAGCTAGAGCGCTGCGATACCCGGCGTGACAATGTTGCTGGAGATCGAGGCAGAGGATCTACCCTGCTCGGTATCGGAGGAGAAGAAGATATATCTATAGCGGTTTCATAAGTTGACCCTGCCGTTCTAGGCTGATTCCGTGGACGATGTTCTAATGATGGAGCAGGTCGATGAGGCAAGTCGCCAGTAGAAAAGGTGTCCCGGGCACTTGTTTCCGCATTATTTGCTACGGGTTGACTTTCTTCGAACATGTCGCTAGTTTCGGGGGTGTCCGATAAAACGGTAGGGTTAACATCATCATCGGAGTCGAGGACAATGTGTGTTGGAGCAGTGTCAGTCCCATGTCGTGTTGGATTCAACGCCCTCTCATGCAACTGGTCAATGCCCTCGCCAGGAGGACTAGTTGCAGGGTCTGACGAAGAAATGGTACTTGGAAGGGACATCTTGAAGCACAGATCCAGAAAGCTGCAACGTTGGATCGGTTCGGCAAGTTGTCCTGACAAGGCTGCGAGATCACTCCCGGCCGTGACCACCAAAACCCTTCGTCATGAGATAGATTGTAGTCTCGATTGTGTATAATTATGCCGTGAGTGCGGGTGGTGATTTTTGCGACTTCGGATTGGGGGTTTGGTCTGATATAACAAATCGAATGCGCCGGAGATTATGGAAACCACACGATGAGGCTCAGCGATGCAGGTGGAAGTGGTCTCGTGATGCAAGTTCAACGAAGGTTTTGCGACAAGCTAGATATTTGTTTTCCCAGTCCAGCCGGTGAATTTGATTTTCTCACTTGAGAAGCGCCTGAGTCACCAAGATTCGACAGCCCCAGCGCAGTAAAAAGAAAGGGCAACGCGGTTTGTTTGGCAAAGGAGTCCACTGTTGGGCGGCCGGCGCCTTATCAGTGGGGACTTTCTGCCATAAAGAGGGCGGTCAGGAGTGGCATAATCCACATGACGTCGCCACTGCTTAGTCACTTTTCATGACTAATCATTTAGATATAAACAGCAGACAACACCACCTCCTCCATCACTCTTTTTGTAGAGTCTTTTCATTCTTTATATCCTTCAATAGGAAACTCTCCCAATCCATTATGGCTTCGGCTTTATACACCATCCAGATCTCGGGCAAAATATATAGGTCTCAGAGATAATTTACAATGAAGTACTACAATCCTCTCATTTTTATCTCTAATCACTGATAGCACTAGGTCCCATACTAAATAGTAGTATTAAGCATCTACAATTCCCCAGGGTTATATTTGATAGGTCTCACTGATTTACGCTGCCTCCTAGTCCATTACCTCAAGTTGCCTACTAGACTACATTACTAGCAGTAGATTCTTGAAGGGTTCAAGTTGGGCGCATCCACTGTACTGCAGAGGTCACCCTGGGCTAACTCTCACTTTCTTCCCAAAATTGTCATTTACCCTTCTGTCCCAGTCAAATTTTGCTGCCTTCCTTCATCCTTCCAATTCACTCCCATCTTCCTCCCTTCCTCCCTTCCTCTGGCCCTCTTTACTGTCATCTAATCCCTCTCTCGGATTTACGCTAGCTTCCCAAACATTGCGAAAGAATCATCTTCGTCATCTCTAATCTGGAAAAATGGATCAAGCCGAGTTGAAAAGGTGAGAGAAGCTTGAAACACGATAAGCCTGTGACCAGTGCGACTGACATCCCAAGGGCTCTCCAATCCTGCCAATTCACCTTTGTTGTTGGAGAGGAATCAACTCGACTTTCGCTGCATATCGACATCCTTCGTCAAACGTCTGGTCCGCTCTATGCTCTCGCAAGCAATGGCACCATGCAAGAGTCTATTCAAGGAGAGGCTGTCCTCAAAGACGTTGAGGAGGAAACTTTTCTCGCTTTTGCCAACTTTGCTTATAGCGGACACTACGTGGTTCCTCCCCGCAGGATGGCAATGAACCACGAACAGAACGACGGTCTCCAGGACGCTTCCCGACAGCGGGAGACAGAGGTGCTCAAATCCGCAGAGGCTGCGGCCGATGGCAAAATCTCAATCGATCCATCGGAAGTGGCATCGGCTGTGAAAGATGCAGTCACTAGGGGTATCCTTAGGCCACAGTCGATTCCCGGGCGAGGTGTGTTTCTCACGTCAGAAGAATGGGTCAAGGAATTTGAAGTTTATGCAGATTGGTATGGATGGAATCGAAATATCCACAGCTATGGCTGCACCAATCTCCCAACAGGCCCCCTGGCCAAGCCCGTCCCCAACCCCTGGAATGAGCTACATGAGAGCTTCAAAGATTTAACCCTCAGCAATGAGGGCGATTCAGGAGAGTCCTATGATGTGGACCTGCTTTTTCATGCCAAGGTCTACGGGTTCTCAACCTGCTATCTGGTCGATGGACTACGGGATCTGTGTCTGGTAAACCTACATGCCGACCTGATGCGACTACCGATGGAAGGCGAAAATGTCACACACTTCCTTGATCTGCTCGAATACGCATATGTGGAAACCCAGAGAGTAGGACCTCCTGCAGAGCATACTCTGAGAACACTGGTTATCCATTTCGCTGCAGCTCACTCAAGATTACTTGCGAAATCGGAGGGATCCCGGTTCGAAGAGTTACTGAATGCGTATCCAGAAATTAGTGTTGATCTCACCATGATGATCATCAATGCGGATCCGCAGTAGAGTCAGCGATATCCTGAAAGACTCCAGTTCGCATTTCACAACGTCGTCCATTTCAATTATTCAACAAAGTTGTGCATTTATCATGTTTCTGCTATTTTACAGCACCATCTTTCGGATCTATCATGCACTATTTGCCTTCCAGGGCCAGGTTTGAGAAGGATTTAGGATTTCAATTTGTATTAAAAAAAAAGGAGAAGAAAATAAAAGAAAAGAAAACAAATGACACCTGAGTTCTACTAGTATCAACCATCCTTGAAACTACTAGCAGATCTTCAAATTGTAATAGCAGTACTATGTCTCAGTAAATTTCCCAGCTAAATCCTAGTTTTAGAAGCTCCGAGCCCTAGAGTCCACCATCCCTTTTAAAGTCATGACACGCAAAGCCTACTACACTGTTCACTCGCACTCAAAAGGAGCCAAGTGAAATTCAACATTGATGCCCGAAACCTGAACGCCCGAATATTCATTATACTACAGTATACAAAACGATGTAGTAGTACTATTTCATGCGCCATGGACTGCGGACCACAGCCTATGACGACGTTCAATGCGGCCTGTTTTGACCCACCAGGTGAAGAATACCCTTGGACAGAGCTTCAACATAGTTTCGAACTCACCCTCATATTGATGGAGGGCAACTCTCATCTCCTTGTGAAGGTTCCCTTCCTTTGTGACCGTGACATGTGCATCCTTCAAGGTCTTCACTCCTATCTTCAACTTGAAGGAAACAAGTTGAACGACTCGGCACCGAGTCTCGGACTTCAAGTTCAAGTTCCAAACACCTGCCAGCCAACCGAAGATCCAAACTTGAACTTCCATCTTATTTATTTCAAATCTCCAAATCTCACTTCTCCTTTCTTCGATCACATCGCCCCGGAATCATACCGAAGTTTTCGATTCTCTAAATCGATAACCATCTTCCTTCTTTCACACCTCTAAATCGCCCTCCTTATTTCAAATCTCTCGAATCAATCACCAACTTTACTATCTTCACGGCGTCAAACCACACCAGACAGCTCGATACTATCCCGAAACAACACACTCTTTCTTTCGAATCTTCAAAGATGGATTGGTCTGATAGGTGAGAGAATCTTCAAGTACTACTTAATAGTATTTATGATGAGCCTTTTTAAGTAATACTCCCATCTGAAGTACCTTTCGGTCTCCTCAGTTCACCTTTATTGTCGGAGATGAATCTACTCCCATGACGGTTCACACCGATGTCCTTCTCCTACTCTCTCCCCGCCTCTATGGTATCGCAACCAATGGGGCCACGGAAGATGACGAATCTGAAGTTCAAGGAGAGGCTAGGCTACCTGGCGTTGGAGATGAGACATTTATCGCGTTCTGCGAGTTTGCTTACTATTCAACCTACAAGGTCCCTCAAATGCCAGTCGGTACTGGCTACGACATGGAAAAGGAAACGATTTCGAATTCCAACAGCGACCAGGAATCCGCCCGACAGTTGGTCCCAAATGAGCCCAGATTCTCAGAGGCTACGATGATTGGTGGCTTATTCAGTCGACCATCGGATACTAGCTTGGTGGAGGCTATAACGCAGCTAATCAAGGGAGCCCATCTTCCGCTACAGAGTATCAATACTATTGACTCGGATAGTTTATTTGTGACGAAACCCGAATGGGTCACACTGGTTGACCCCGATGAATCCGAGGATGAGATGCCAGTGGTGCACCCCCCCCTGCCACGGGATTGAGCTTGACCATGCTCTCCGAGTCGCTATCCCAATTCTTCGGGAGATAAAAGATATCCCTGGCAGTCCTTGCAACATTCCGCTGAAAAGGTTCAACAAGTTAAGCATCAGCGGTACCAGGGTCTTCTCTGGTCCTAATCCAGACCTATTCGTCCATGCCCGTCTCTATGTTTTTGCAAGAGACTATGGGGTCCAAGACCTACAGGACATGGCTCTGGCAACCCTACATGCCGACTTGATGAGATATCCCATGGAAGGCATGAACATTTTCCGTTTCTTCGACCTGCTCGAGTACGCCTACATGGAAGATTTGCCGGCCCGAGCACCCCCTGTGGTGAACACAATGCAAACAGTGGTCGCACTTTTTGCTGCAGCGCATTTAAAAAGACTTACAACCTCGGAAAGAGAGATCTTTTTGCTTCGTTGTCTATTGCGGGAATTTCCCAGAATGGGGCTTGATCTCTTGATGCTGATTATCAATGCGGAGTAGTGGTCGTCACTCAGATAAATCTCGGAACTTTGTCTACAAATTCTTTTGCACAACTGCGTTGATTTCAATTCTGGATTTATGCTCATTCTTCAGAGTCGCACAAATTCCGAGTCGACCTATGATGCGCCATTCAATGCTTTCCAAGAGCCTGATTTGACAATTACTTAGTTTATCGAAAAAGAAAAAGGTAAAAAAAAAAATGCTTTTGCGTTCTATCAGCCTCTCTTCAAACTCGTAGATCTTCAAATTGGAATACACGCTATATGGGTATACTTCAGTAATTTCCTAAGCCAAGCCCCAGTTACAGAACAGCTTCCATCCCTCTTAAAGTCATGACATGCAAAACCTAGCTCACCACCCAAAAGGAGCCAAATGAAAATCAACCGTAACGCCCGAAACCCCCGAACATTCATCATAAGCAAGACGTATGTCATGCGCCATGGACTGCGGACCACAACCTATCAATGCGGCCTGTTTCCCACCAGCAGAATTCAGAGCTTCAACCTGGTTTCGCACCACATCTTTTATGAGTGGTCTTCCATGGACGAAATTCGTGATGGACGAGTTTGTTCTGGACTTTGTGGAATCTCCTCCCGAAGACTCAGATCCTTTCTCGATCCCAGTTGAACTTGAAACATCCGAGTCGTCGATCCCAGTTCCAGTGCTTGTTGAAGGCGATGTTAGGTAGACATCCAATGATACCTCAATATCAATTTCCGCAAAGACACTTTCCCAAGTCGATATGTACCGCTCACACACAAACGCATGAAGCGCCGCATTCTTAACAGCCCAAATGATCTTAACCTTTTTGATCTTCATATCAAGATGTTTACCAGACCGCACAAGATCAACAAGCTGTTGCATGAAAGACGTCGCAATGGTGATACCCGCACCCCCAATAACGAAAACAGCCAACTCAGACCTCCACGGACAGAAATTCGGACCATATGGACCTTCAACAGACATGCAAACTTTTCTCGCAGCTGAACTTGTATCGATGTGGAATTCGCCATGTTTTAGTAGCTGTTTTCGAAGTCTGGAGGTGAATCCTTTCTGGACGCTGATGAGAAATACGAGTTCTGTGTATGACTCTTCTGCCGTTTTCACTGTATTCCACCCGCTCAGCGTGAAAGGGTGACTTTCCCAGAATTTGAGAGAGCGCCAGCCGTATATATAATAGTGGTTTCCTGGTTGAGGAGATATAACGTCTCGGACGCGAATCTTCAATTGGATGGTGTTTGCGTCGTTGTTGTACTCTGCTGATGAGTATAAGGTTGGATTATTCCAGATTAAAAGTCGGCAGATTCTTCCAAGTCGGTCGAGGGACCATACTGCGACACAGGGCCAGAGGAAATAGACTTGATCGGGGCCGTCAATGGTAAGGTGACTGCGAAAATTGTTCATCGGTGTTAACTTTGCTCGAAATTGAAGTCTTGGGGATACTGGATACTCACTACCAAAGGGCTACGAGAATCACAACTGCGAAGGCTTGATGAACAATCAAGAATAAATCGTATACTGCTTTTCGAATGATTGCACTCGCAAAGAGGCATGTTACGATAATCGATGAAGCCGCCTGTGGGGAGATTTAGTAGGGGAGTTAGTGACCAACTACCTGGTATCTGTAGATGGGCCGATATCAATGGAAACAGGGTTCAAGTTTTTTGTACTCACAACGGCACCCATTTGGAGATCTAGATCTAACCAAAGGGTGAGGAAATATTCTTTTCCAACTTCTGCATTTCGTAGTATTTAGTATTAGTTCCGATTTCAAAGCCCATGGTGCTTTACTATCACGGTGCATCCTTGGAAGAGACAGTCCACACACCGTTATACTGATAAATGCAAACACAAAGCCCATGAACAAAAGCCTCCAATGCACAAACTCGACCTATCCATCGATGAAAAAGATTAAATGTCGCAAAGTCCCATCCCGTAACCCAAAGAAGAAAATTATTTCTTGTCGCGAAAAGCCACATGACGGGGAAAATGCTGATTGCCATGACACCTGCTCGGTCTGCGATGTATCGCCATATTTGTGAGGTTGTGTACGTGAAGCTGTGAAATGTGAGTCAAAGATTTGGGTCAGCTTCACATTCAAGTTCAAGTTAATTGGACTTCAAGTTGTAAGTCAGAACTTCCAGGTTGAAGTTGAAGGGGGGTATTTGAATGAGTGAAGGTTTGGTTCAAGTTGTAGTCTTACTAGAGATTGTTTTCGAAAGAACGAAATCCCACGCACATCAACACGACGTTAAGCATAATGAAAATGATAATCGTGATGCCTTGCAATCTGGGGATAGACAGGATGCTGATGAATCGTGTGATCTGTTTGTTTTTCGATAGAGGTGGTACGATTAAGAATCGACTAGCGCTGTCTTGCAGTTCTCTTATCCCTTCTGAGTGCAGTGTAGATGAATCGATCAAGTAGTGGATGACGTTGTTGAGGAATCCGAAAAGTACAATCAGGCCCCAGTAACCAACCATTGCGTATCTTCCAAGCAAGTAAGTGTCAGCTTAATTGGAGATGCAAAGGGTTGAGACTTTGGTTACCCGTAGTTTACTCGTCGTGAGGTTTGGTCGTCCCAATCATACTAAACACCAATCCCAACGGTTAGCCCTATCTCAGGCACATCAAATGAGTAAACTTGAAGGTAGGATCACTTACAATAGTCTGGTATCCAAGTCTAAAAAGACTCTCATCAACAGTAACAGAAGTATTAAACTCCGTACCAAGCTGGGTATCCTCAAACATCACGACAGGCCATGAACTAGTCTCTGAAGTTGAAACCTTGTCGATAATCGACCACGGTAGAAGCGAATAATCTCCGAGTCCTTCCTCTTCACAGTCATGATTGAGACTGATCCATCCTTCGTCGATTTCGTTCTCGGGGCAGTAATCGCGCATGCAAATGAAGATTGACTTGACTTGCAACGCATTCCTGCATTGACTCAATTGGTAGTCTTCTAAACTGCTGAGACCCGTGAAGGTGTTTAGAGAAAGTGCTGTTTGACAGCCTTTCGCGCATACGCTGGCATCGCTCGCGAGTGTGAGTGCGAGGTGAAAGAAGAAGCCGAGGAGGATGAAAAGATCCATCTCGGCAGTAGTTAAATGCTCCAGTGACTTCGCTTTTTCGGGACCGGGAGACAGCAGTTACCTAGTACCTACCTACTATGCAGGTACATGGGAAACATGGGGGTTATATGAACCTCGTTGCAAGAGGTTTGAGGCACTTCCCTTCACTGGCATGGATTCTACGCCCTACGCCCCATCAATTGAGAGAATTTCAAATCAAATACCCATCAACCGCACACAAAATTCATATCCACTAGCATCAAGAAATTCAAGCCATTCCACGCCATTTCCAAGCGCTTCCCTCGTCACCCATATTGAGCCAAGAAGAGCCAAGAAAGTTCCTGGTCTGGTTAAGATCGGCAGATTAGCATGTTTCACCACCCTAATTGTACAATGCAGAGCCAAGTTTCTTTTTTATCTGATCCGCATCTTTGTAGAGATAGCGATGATTTCGTTTCCGTATATGGGGTATTTGGCACTCGAAGATGCATAGCCTCGTTGGGTGGGGTCTGCAGGTGGATCAGGTAGGTACGGAGAATTGAGGGTTCCAAGGGGATGATCCTATGCTTGAAGATTTTGCTTCATGCTTTCTCCGGGGTTCATGAAGCTCGGCTGGCTAAGGATACATACTAGCACTCCAGGGCTTCCTGGGTTAAAAGGGGTGTGCTGGATACGAGGACATGGTAGTATGAAATAGGGACAATTAGACACAAATCTCCAGCATCTACTGCTACTGCTACTGCTAATCTCTGGGACTTTAATCAATCAGCTCGTAAACGTAAACGGCGGAATGAGACAACTTCCAATGCCAATCCAAGCTACGCTGCTTGGCACCTTGGCTTCTGCAATTGATGGAGATACTTCGGAGTCAGTTGTCTCCATCAGGATCCTGCAACGCAAGAGAATTTTACTCAACGGGGCGGCTGTGCATTCTACCGCAATTGAAACAGGAACAAAAATCAAGTTAAATCAAATGGGTCCCTTCACTGCATCAATAAAAGAGGAAGATTGCAATATTTGAAAGTTTAGTACTAGAAATACAAGAGTTTGTGAGGTAAATTGAAAGCTTCCTCATTGCTAATCTGATCCGAAACGCGGGTTTAATTGGCCGTCGTGCTCCACAGTCTCGTATCCCTGATTTGATCAAGCTAGCTTTTTTGGGAAAGACTTAAGGGTCTGATGGGATGGGTTTTTTTAAGGACTTCTTATTCGGTGGATGAGTTTGATGGAGACCCGATTGTTTAGCTTGGTCAGCTATTATAAATGTCCCCGGGTTCTTCATAGTGCTAATGGGTTGCATGCTCCTGGAGGTCAATAGAATTACCTAGGTACTAGGAGTGGGGTTCTGCCATGGCATTATGGCACCATGATGGTAGTACGGAGATGAAGGCAAGCCGTGACTCGCATATCATGGCGGTCTCTACGACGCATCCATCACTACCTACCGATTACTATAAGCTGGATAATCTGGCTCAAGTCAAAAGCTAGGAATCAATACTTCAACAACAGAAAGCAATCGTATTCCAGCCATATATTCCAATGGTACAAGCAAAGGGAGAAATCCCTACAACAAACGCAAAGGCTATGCTAGCAAGAGAAAGAAAAAAAAAAAAAGGACAAGAGAGAAGAAAAAAAAGAATTAATAGACAGGGTTCATTAAGTGCACTTTTATGCGCACGAGCGATTCAATCCAAACTTTGAATTGAATTCACCGGGTTCGGTCGAAAGCAATGAAAGACCAATTCAGAAAGCAAACGCCTCGAAGACAATTTTGGGTGAAAATCGACTGATGAGGGGCATGTAAGGAAATTCGTGGCTGGTGCGTTGGGTCCAAGCGGTAGCGTACAAGAAGTTTTTTAGATTTGGAAAGAGATTTTAGGGAGACAGTGTTGGATGAGTGTGGGTGTATAAGGAATCAAGGTGGACGGAATGAAATGGATGGGATGTACATTCATTTATGAGGTATGGGTATTTTCGCGTTGGAGTTGTTCGTCCACGAGTTCTGCTTGACTGCCCGTGAAGGAGGGCTCATCGGGACTGGCTTCGTGTATATTGTCCCTAGTCCGATGCTGAGCGACGTAGCCCATGCTAGACGGTCGGTCTCGTCGGGTTCCCTCACGGCCAGTTCGGCGACTTGAGGCGTTCGAGTTGGAGGTTGAGGCAAGGGAGTGGCCCCTTTCTCGAGATGGTGAGCTGCTACCACTGAATGGCAATCTTGCAGTGCCAGGAGAGCCTGCTTGGAGATGGGTCGGTTCCGGAATGCTTCGAGAGGGAGACGTGGATTCGGTAACGACATGCAGGTCCGGCGTGGCCTTGGCTTCGCCGTGCTCCGACGCTGCTTGGGTGCGACGGGAGCCGACTCGACTAGGAAGTTCAATGCTACCAACAGAGTTGACCTGCGGAAGAATGGGTGCGCGGGCATCACTTCGGGTCGGAGTGGCATCGCCTTCGGAATCTCTGTACGGCGCTTCATCTCCGGCAGAGACATTGCGGGAGTGCCCACCTGAGTTCTCGCCAGCAGCTTTGTCTTCGGGGTCATCTTGATATGGGGCCTCATTGTAGTCTTCAACCGGGAAAAGGCCAGGAGGAGGAGCGCGAGCACTTCGGACGACCTCGAAACCTTTGCCCTTGTCTTTGGTTTTGCCCTGGAACATATTCCGGAACCATCCAGTTGCAGAGGAAACAGGGCCAGTGGGATCAGCGGGGCCTGTCTTCAATTTTCGAGTGCCCATATGAGAGAGTGGTGGACCGCGGACACGGTAGTAGAAATCAACTTCGCGGACTGCGTAATCCTTTGCTTGCTGAGAATCTTCCATCTCCATGTCATCTTTGGGTGCTGGAAGGTATGCAGGTACTGGAGTACCCCGGCCAGACATGGGGATCGGTTGGCCTTCTCCCAGATCATCCTCAGCATCGCCCGACCGGCTAACCTTCAAACTGGGTTTCATGAAGCTTCTAGAGCTCCTCTTGGTCCGATCGGGGGTTCCGGGCTGAGTAGATCTCCGCACTGCGCCAGGTCTTGGAGGTCGGTAGTAGGGGTCGCGGGGGTGTGCCGCAATAAAGGTACTGCTGCTTGGCGAGGCACTAGAATAGCCACCGGCGCCAGTGTATGCAGTCGGAGACTGGGCATAAAGTCCAGCGCTGGCAGCACGGCTGTGTCCGCCCTGGGAGCTCGCGTAGTCGAGGATGCCACTAGCACGTCCCTCGCTCGCCGTGGCGCGGTTCAACAGTAAAGCCGAGCTACCGGACAAGCTTCGAGGACGAGATCCTTCAAATTGAGCAGACATCCGCTCATCGACATTGGCCAGCATTGCGGCTTCCGAGCCCATGCTCTGACGGGCGAGACCTTGACGTGCCTCACGCCTGGATAGCTGACGCATACCAAAGACCTTAGACAAGCCACCACGCGTGGCACCACCAGCGCCCGCCATTCTTGCTAAAACTTCAATCAAAGCCTGCAAGGCATTGAGGAAGAATCCAAATATCAAGACCAAAGCGTGCAGAACAAGAATCACATAGCCAATCCAACCCCGTGCGGCACTCGAAATGGTCAGAGAAGGCACGAATACCACACTCAGGATGATTGTGAGGAACCGAATGAAGGAAAAGACGCAATGGTAAAGATTCATGTGTGTCGGGGATGGGAATGGTCGGAATGCAATAATCGTAAGTACGGAGACCACTTCGCAGATGGCCAGTAGGACGACCTGGGCGATGCCTGAGGGCTGCAGAGCTCCGATGGCAATACCGCGGGCGAAATTGAGAAATATAGGGACCATGGCAAAGGCGGCGGCATCGTCACAGTAGGTGTTGTACAGAGGTCCATATAGAAGGACAGTAGGAAGATCATCGAAGAGATGGGACTTGGGACGCGTGGATATAATGACCCGAACCATCCAGATGGAGAAGCAAAGGAGAATGACAATCACGAGTGCCGCCAGGGCCACACTATATGCAGGGGAGCCTCCAGCGGTGACAAGCTGGAAGAAGGAGATGGAGATGATGGGAAGGAGGAAGTAGTTGAACACAATGCGAATAACGTTACCAATAGTAAAAGGCATGTTCTTGGCCCGCAGGTCTTGCTCGGCGGTATTGGCCAGTTCCCGATGCAGCCAGCGCAATGCGAACCCCAGTTGCACCAGCAACGTAATACATCCCAGGATCACGAGCAGCCAGATTATAAGGCCAGGCCACATGTCCTGAGTGGACCCCATTCCCACCAATTGGTTCATTCGATCGAGACCATATGTACCATTGACCGCATAAACACCATCCTGGATCGGATTATTGCCGCCCCCGTTGACAAAGCTCTGGTTGAACATGAGGACCGACCACGAGCCGTGGCTGACAGCAGGCTGGAAGAAACCAGGGTAGTTGAGGGAGAGGGATCCCGTCAAAACCACGTACTGCAGGTACTGTAAGCAATCTGCAAATCCGGGGGTGACTAGTCGCAGAATATCCTCATCACGACCATAATTACTGGTCCATCGAAAGACATCGGTGGTACCCCACGGGGTATACATGGCTGCTAGTAGAGTAGCAACTCCGACCAAGACCAGGATGATCAACGGAACGTATGCAAGGGCATTTTTGAGGGGTGTGCCAAAATCTGGGGTGATCGGCACGGTGATACAGGCCAACTCAGAGGCAGCACCATCGCCTAACAAGACCGTAAACTTCGGGGTGATGGTCGAGAAGCGATACGTGGACACCATATCATGCTGGACGGAAAAGGACCGCAGGGTTTTCAAGTCGCTCCTAGTAGGGTGAAGTGTTAGCTCAGGAGACCAAAAGAACAACAATTTACTTCAAGAATACCAAGCTCTCTCGACTTACCTGTTACCATCGAATACCGGTCCCAGGGGACATTCACCCTGGTTCACGGTCGAACAGAAGGGGGTGCCATTATGCCATGGCATGAAACTCAGGACATCAAAATCTGTCAACAAGGTCGTGTACTTGTTGGTCTGTTTACTCAGATCCCAAATTTTGCCATAAGTTGACGAGGAGTTTTCCCACCGAGAATCAGAGGGATCGTAATTGTAAACAGATCCATCGGTCGTGCCGGAGACATTTCCATAGATAGTGACATTCAACGGGTGGAGGGGATCGGAGAGGTTGAATCTAGCGGCGACATCGAGAGGTATGAATTGAAGCTGCAGGGGATCGGAATCGAGGATGGACTTTTCTAGACAGTTGTTGAATTCCAGAAGAGCGGCAGTGGTCGGTGATACCCATGCGAAAAGGCACAGCAGTGCCATGCACCAAATTGAGGGCGAACCCTTGGCAAGTGAGGAGGGCAAGATAGCGGCGGGCCCAGGCTGCAGCGATAGCCGCCGTTGTCGTTTGGAAGTCTCTCGCCATGATCGTCGACCCTGTGGTATGAAGAGGTTTCCATGGTGTGCAATATTGGTAGCCTCCGCAGTGGCCCAGGACGATGACGGTGACGAAGCGCGCGTCACGTCGCGACACATCTCTGTATCGGGCATCCGGGATGACCTCCTAGGGGAGGTCAACCCCCAGTGTTGGTGATCGAATCCACGTTGTGTTGACAATCGAAGGGCCAGTGGGCTGGCGAGGGAAGGCTTGCGCACAAGTTTGGACGTGACTCGAATTCCCAAATGACCACGGTCGGTGTTTAGGGAAGGGGTTTGTTGGTAGGTGGAACGAGAGGGCGAGGAACTGGGTTGTTTGGTTGGAGACTGGGGGGGGAATTGGGGGGAGGAGGCGGAGGTGGGAGTGGAACGCGAACGCAGAGTACGTAAGTCTGCAGACTAGTACGGAAAGACTCGGACAAGGATGAGAAGGAAGATTTTGAAGTCTCCTGGAAGAAGTGCCTGAAGTGCTTGAAGTTGTAGAGGGAGTGAATAGAGAGAAAAGTTGAAAAGGCGTTGCTGCGCCTTGTTCTTGTTGGGTCTGGCCCGAAGCCAAGACTTTTTTTGGTTCTGCTGGGAGGAGCAGGTAAGTAGGGCAGGTGCGAAGGACAACACTGTGACTGCACCTTCCATTTAGCACTTCGCACTTTCCCGCAGTCATAGTACTTACTGTTTACTGTTTACTGTTTGCTTTATTTACTGTTTGCTTACTAGTAATCTATAACACTCACTAGTATACCATGGTAAGTTATGGTATCTAATACACCACTGGCAGTGCTGTATACTCCTTAACTACACTGCCAGTGCAGTCCGCAGTATATCTCTGGGTCAAGTTGCACGTGTATCTGGCACAATGCAGGCATCCCATCTCCCTCCATCTCTCCGAGTCTCTTTCGCCCCAACCTCAACTACTACTACACTACCACTACTGGCAGCACTTTTCTCTTCTCTTTGCTTCTCTTTACTAGTACTCTACTACTCTGTACTCTCCGTACTCTCCCCCTCTATGATGCAGGCTACCCGCACAGACTCTGATCTCATGGACCAAACTTCCAATGTTTCACTTCATCCTATCCACCGCACACTGCTCCGGTGTTTGTCTCACTCACTGCTGATCAGTGCCCACGTCGTCTTCTTTACACCACCAATTCCTTAATCACTGCACTATCTCGTGTCGATCAGGAGTCCGATTGCAGGATCGGCAACAAACCAGCCCCTGCCAGAGGTCTGTCCGGCCTAACCACCTCGCGTGGCTTTCCGATTTGCCCACGCCCACGAGTGCAAAGTGCGAGTGCGAGCTTAACCTGGACACCATGTCTCAGTGGCTGTGGAATTGTGGCTGTCCTCTTTCCAGCCTGGTGGGCCAATTGCTCTGCTAGATCCATCAATTGGGTGTAGCCCTAAATCCCATCGGGATATGCAGCTGGGCGCGCCACACCGACTCGTGTGGGATGCCTGATTTAGCCCATGGCGAGCCTCGCGTCTAAGCCTTTGTTGCTTTGTTTTGGTACTGTCTAGTGTCTACACGCAGTCTTGGCTCAGCCTCTCAGGGCTGTAACCTGTGTACGATTGTTGCATTGTCCATTTCATACGAGCACTGCTTAATACTAATACGAGTTGCATCATCGCATCGCATCGCATCGCATCCGATGACCATCTTTTGATCCCTGCTGCAGCTGTGTCGTACTGCTGCAAGGCAAGTCTAGGCAGCGGTCAGAGAGGCTTTCATACGAGAAAGACAATGGTCTATGGTCTATGGAGTATGCAGGGCCTACTAAGATGGACCTCTTTTGCGATCAAATCCAAAGGCCTCATTTTGAGTCACTCGCCTATTGAATCCTGATTCACCTGACTGGGTTAGCTCCAGCCACTATATGCAGTCCCATCATCATCTCCACCCCATCTCCATCTCCATTTCCCTGAAATTCCCATCAATCCACTTCACTTCCCTTTTCATTCATCCAGCAAAAGCACGGGGACTAACACCTCTCTCTCGTCGGCTTCGCATTTCTATTATTAACATCTTCAGACGGATCAGCTCTCGGTCCAACCCAAAACCAACCGAGCTCTTTTCTCCATGTCTGATCCTTCAGCCCTAGCAATCACCGTTGTGGTGCATGACGGACAAAGCCGAATCCCACTTTTGTTGTCTTTGTCTTTATATCCACATTTGCCCAGACAGCTGATGGATGTGGATACAGGCCACCAGCCATTGAGTTCAAGTTGGTAATGGGCTGGCTGGAGATGATGCTCTACCGGCGGTCACTAGTTATGAAATACCTGGAAGAGAAAGCTAATTTTGAGACCTGCTCTAACACACACCAGCTGAAGCTCATCCGACAGCACCGACAGCACCGGACGCCTGGCTCTTGGTTTTCCGCTAGATTCCAGAGACTTCTTCCTTCCACACTAGAATAATGACCAAGACCCTGCCGAGAACCGTGTCGATCCACCAAGTCCCCCTTTCCCCGGTCACCTGCAGCCGGTTGCTTGTGCATGAACCCACCTTACCTCGTGCCTTTGCATTCTTTCGCAAATTCCCTCTTGGAGGTAGACCCGGGTTGGTTTGGTGGAAAGGGACGGAGACATTTTCCTCGGGATGAGAGAACCTGAGGCTAGGGTTATGCTGGTAGGTCCATTTGGTTGACAAGGAATGCGGTATGCCAGGAATGGAGTACCGGTAATAAGTTGACGTGGCGTAGTGGAGTGACCGTTAGTACAATGCAGAGGGTTAGTTATCGCGTAGTATGTATCTAGGGTACCTTACTTTTGCAATTGCCAATGTCATATACTAGTATTGGATGGCTAGTAGTAGTCGAGCCAAAATCATCTTCTGTGGAGTGATCCCTAGTACTACTAGTACTATGTAGGTGTATTCTCGTTAATTTGTTGTAATGAGGATCCGAGTCTGAGGTACCTGGGTATGTTTGTACTCTGTTTGTTGTCGATGTCGCGTGACTAATCTCGGAGTCTATAAATGGATCGGCTATATGCCCAGGGAGGCGCTAGTCGAGATACACAGGTACACAACTACAGGGTCCAGGGTTTATTACTTCAAATTGTTATTCAAGTTGTTAGTGTTTTCGAGTTAAGTACTGCTAGTGGAGAGATGGACCGCCTTGCTCTAACTGGAACCAGTCTTGGAGGGATTGCACTGACCACCAGTGTATCTTAGCACTGCTGAAGCACCGTACTGGCAACGGCAGTGCCAGTAGTATGTACTATGCCACTGCCAGTAGCCCTTGGGAACTAACCGCCGTGACTTTAGGGTACCCTAAAATCTTCTGGAGTACCTAGTACCAGCAGTACTAACTAATGTTAGGAGCGCAGTATCCCATTCTTCAGCTTCTGGCTATAATTATCTTTATCTGAATCAGTCAGATACTATACTAGCACAGTACTGGTATAGTTAGTAGCAATCAAATCACACCTAGGTGTACTCCGTAGTGCCAGTGCCAGTGCCAGTGTCCAAGTCTATACTTAGTCGGCATTGCCCTGCAAGGAGCTAGAGTGGGCACATGGTTCGCACTCTAGTTCATCTTAGCAAGACCTGTGAGCCAGTCATGACTGGCGGCAGTACTCCTAGAATAAGTGCAGCTAGTTGACTACTCCGTACTTGACAGTCTGATCTTAATTTAGTGTCGAGCCAAGAATAGCACGGGCCAAGGCGATTGATTGGTGGAGTCCACATTGCTGGCGGGAGGACCAAAGGGGAATCCCGGAGACTTTCCTGCAACATAGTGGACTTGTATACTGCTAGATAGTATTTAAGTAGTAGATTAGTATTAAATAGTAGATATGATCTATACTAAATGGAATAGAATAGAATTGAATACCATCTCACTAGGTAGAGTAATAAGAGTATACTATACACTATCATGTCAAATGGCTATCATGAACTCGTCAGCGGACCCTCTGGACCCGCTCAGGATGACTCGATTCGGTTTAGGCGTTTCATGATGAGACGGCCCACCTGGAGTCTGGAGAAGAGGAGTGAAACAGATCAGTTCAAGTGGCAGATTAGAAGCAGTTCTACGAGTACAGTGGCAGTGAGTAGTATCCGAGGTCTACTACATAGTATAGAGTATTAGTCTAGTTATAGTGTAGTCCTACTACTATAACTAGAGGCTATACTGGACGAGTGTAGTATAAGACAAGAACTAATCCGTACTATACAAGCATACTAACACTGTGTAATCTTATACTTCATTCCATACTCGGTCTGGCAATGATATCTCTACTATTGCTATCACTAGTATTCTAGGGTAGTGTATCAGATATCTGCCACTGTTGGTATACCTCTACCAGGTCATATCAAGTAGTACTAGTACTCTGTACAGTATCTACTACACTCATCCTATACTCATCCTCGACCAGCCCACTTCCAAAGTCAATGCCAGCAGTGGAACATGAACATACTGACTGCCGATCTCATCTCCACAAGATTCTCCCTTCATCCTATCCAGTCAGTACTCTCTGTTTAGTCCAATCTGTTAGTTACTCACCACTGCACTCGATCATCTCCGCCTTCCCTCCCGAGC
>KB644839.1:0-23267 GCA_000347475.1 Penicillium paxilli ATCC 26601
GGAGGAGAATCGCATTGTCATGTCATGTCATGCTATGCCATGTTATGCCATACAATAAACAATGCCCCGCATTTCATTTCGCTTCGTACCTTGTAGCTCGGCGAGGTTGATATGGAATTGATTTCGCTCTTCAAGGACCTGCTTGCGTCCTCGTTCAATCACCGCGTCGAATTTCGCGGTGAATTGCGCCATGCGGGCGCGCAGATCCTCAAAGCCAAAGTTGATGCTGGGCAGCGAGTCGGCCATTGATGGGGCATCAGCTGAAGCGAGGGGTGGGCGCATGCCACTTGTGGAAAGTGACGGGTCGAAAGTAGAAGAAGCCATGATGTGAAACAGAGAAGAGTCTCGGTGGTGAATAGGAGTCTCTTCCTCAAACAGTGATGATATGTTGACGTTGACGCGGTGGGGAGAAGAGAAGTTCGAGGTTGATCTGAGGCCGTAAAGGGTAAGGTATGTTTGCATCAGCCACACTTCACATGGTTGCGCCGCAACGCCCTTATCGATAAGCAAAAATTGGCTGCGACATTCGGGGACGACCTTCACTTTACCATCATATACCTCTGAACCCACTTCGCTTCTCAGAAAACTCGCATATCCTTTATCGGGAACACTTCTATCAATCTATTTGGGACCCTTGCTGGGACCCTCCCCGAACCGGACTGTGCTGATCATCGACATGTCCCGGCGGGGCCTTGCGCATACTGCCAAGCGCAAAGCAAGATCTCATGGATGAACATCCCGAGAGTGCTCTACACTATGGGCACGTAGGGAGAGCGACCTACCACACAGACACGCGTTCCTGGTCATTCACCCGCTCATTCAAAGCACCATCTAAGATCTCGAATACCGGATTGACTCGAACTACCGTTCCATCCCCTCTAGCCTCGATCCAACGTCAACACTTCACCGAGCATCTACGATCCGCAGGACATGATCTGATTCCGAAAGTGCTACCCGATCTCGCGGCCGACTGGTCCTCTCTACGCGATGATACGGCTTCAAGAGCTCTGGTGAATACGCTTCGGCGCTATGACCCGCAGGTCTCGTCGCTTTTGGCGCTAGGATATGCGGAGGCAGCAAGTGGTGAAGGACGAAGAACCTCACCCTCACCACTTGCAGCCGCGGTGACTGGCGAATGCGGAAACGTCATCAGGTTCCAAGTTCTGGACGAGGATACTGTAAAGGTAGATGATGGGCCTGAGCTACATGTTCCATCCATTGCCGGGGGTCATTTCACAGAATGGTCAAGACGAGGAGCTCCAATCCTTCAGATCTGCTTTGCACGATCACTGGAAGAGAGGCCGCACTGGATGGCAGCTCGACTGCAGGATGTGACGGTAATTTTCCGCCCTTGTCTATATCGCCGTGAAACCGTCCCAATGTATGTCCACAATGAAGACGATATCGCAGCATTAGGATCGCCGCGACGAAATTCACCTCTCGATGCGAATCCAGTGGTAGAGATAGCGACTCTGCAAACTGGAGGAGTGCCGCACGCTGATGTGACCTTCAATCCATGGTATAACCAGCAGTTTGGAATTATCGATACAGAGGGTAACTGGAGTATCTGGGAAATCATTAGTCAGAGTCGAAAGCGCAAGTCAAAGTATGCGCCAAAATTTCTCAAGAGTGGCTCTATGCCTTGGATGGATCATAGCCAGGATCCAAATGGGCCTCAGCATGATGGCTGGGCTTCGATTGAGTGGGTAGGTGATGTTTCAACGGTCCTAGTTTCTGATCGACGTTGTGCCATGATCTGTCCTATATTTGGAGAGGAGAATTCCTCTACGCCTGTGGAGCTAGGTCTGTCTGTGAAATCAGAATGGGTTCTCCAAGTGCAGAGGAGCGTTCAGAATACGTCACATTTCTTCATTCTTACGACTACTCGATTGCTCTGGTATGATATGGCAATGGCACAGCCCAATACGCGAGGGCAGATGTCAGCCTTGTTTCCACGTCTCTCATGGCGGCATTTCCGCGATCCAGAGGATACCACTCTGAAGATTACGGATCTTCTGATGGAAGACGGTATGCATTTGTTCCCCCCTCCCTCTCATTCAATTACCTTCTCGTGCTAATAAACAACAGGTTTGCATCTCGTTATTTACTCTCGTCTCAGCTCGCTCGTGCAAGCATATCAGCTTCCAGTAGCCACTGATGATGAAGAGACAGGCGTCAATGATGTGCCTGACTGCGTCATGCTTGATATCCCCTCAACACTCGAAGTATCTGCCCTGGGCGAAATCTCCCATACACCCTACTCGACTTTTCTTTTTCGCCAGGTTGAATCTGCTCTCGCAAACAAAGCGGCTACAGATGCAAGCACCGAAAAGCCCCTCGTCAAGTTATTCTGGTCTGATTCATCTTTTGCCGTCCACGAAACCCTATTCAAAGGCCCGGACGCCAAAAAGGACGAAGAGGATGAATTTGCGGAAGAGAAAATCCAAAGCCATATATTACCTCTGCGAAAGACGCCAGCCCATTTACCAACCAACAAGAAAAAGAAATCTGACGAGGACGAGTTCATTGTCGATGATTGGGATGAGACTGCATTTGCTCCTCCGCGAGCGGGTATCCAGCAAGATCTACAATTCGGCCATGGTGATGCACCGGCCAAAAATCGGTGGACATTGGACATGACGTCTCTCTACGAAATTGTGGTGAAAAACTTGCTAGCTGGGGTAAACCCGAGTGATTCGGAAGTACATCCACCACGGCTGACTCTTGATCAATTGACGAACGAATTATCAAACAATACATTGGAAACACTTGCAGAGTGGAACGCCACTCAAACAATGTAAGCATCAGCAAACCCGCGGAAGATGACCAAAGTCCAAATTCTTTTATATCGCCAAAAACTAACACTATCCCAGGCTGGAATTAAGTCGAGGTCGGCCCCAAGTCAATGATATAGACGAGGGCGCCGAAGCCTTCGCCCAACTACTCTCAACCATTCTGAACCGGCAGGACCCCGAAGCTCAACGACGATTCCAGATCATGCCTCTTCAATTTTCGAAACATTTTCACGGCGTACCCAACATTCCGCAGGGTCTACCTTTGGGACTAGACTATCTGAATACATATGAGCAACTAGTCACGGACTGGGTGACCAGTCTCCCCCACGGAGCTAGCGGTATCCCCGGCCAAACCAGAGTCCTCAAAGAGAAAATGATTCGAGAGATCACACTCGAACTCTGCCTCGCCCGCATCATACGGATTTCCAATCCAGCTAGTCATATCAAGAACTCCCAATCAAAAGCGGCAACTCAGTCAAGCCAACCCGTCATCAAACCGCCCAAATCATCCCAGGGAACCGCCATCTCTATGCTCTCCTCTCAGCTACAACCAGCTAGCAGCAACAGCCAGGCAGTAACCACAAACAAAGCCGAAACAGGGCCAGGGCCAGGACCCGCATTGAATCCCACACCAAAACAAACCGACACACAAGAAGGCCAAGTATACAGCACACTAGCCGCCTACACCACATTCCGCGAACCACGCCGACAACCACGCAACGTCGCCATGTTACTCTCACACTGGAAACCCGGCACGGACCCATCGACGTACGAATGGACGAAAACATCCCAAATGCTCGAGAACGAGGAGTCAGAACGTGTTTCTGGGTCTCAGACTCGCCCAAGTCGCAGTAAGCGATCACGCTCGAGATCAGCCGCTGCTGAGCCTACAGGTTCAGGTATAGGTATAGGCTCGGGTACGGGTACAGGTGCGGGTATATCTACAACTACAGGCCTGCCCCCGACTCCTGTTGCCCCCATTATCCGAGCTAGTCAGCCACAGCCGAGCTGGAATATGGGTGGGTTTGCATCCTCACAGCCGCTGGCTAGTAGCCAGCCGACTGTTGACGATGTAGCCATGACGCAGGTTGAGCGGGGACCGTTTGGAATGCGTGAGAAGAAGAAGGGGAAGAAGAAGAGACGGGCTGCTGGGTTTTAGCAGTGGCAAGAGAAGAGTCCACTCATGTACTGTGTACTGGGTGTGAGTGTGTACAGTAATATTAAAAACTAAAACTAAAACTAGTGAAAATTCAAAGTTCAAATAGTGTTATATTACTCATCCAAGCGCATAAAAACCTCATCTTGATACTACATCAATAGTATCAATAGTTGTAGATGTACCTAAACAGCAAAGAATGGAATGGCGTGACCGCAAAAACCCCTCATGACAAAGCAAATCATTACTCAGTCACATTTGAACCACTGGCATTCATTCATTCATCCAGTTACTTTCTCTCCCCCTTTGGAAGTATACTTAAATCAAGACATAACCCCCTTGAAGTCCAGGTGAAATCCACATCTGAAACTCACCCCCACCAAGCCAAACCCCCTTGCATCCAGCCATTTACCACCTTCAATCTCCACGCGGTCCTCTTCCGCCCTCCGAGTCCCCGCACCACCAAATCACATCAATATCAACTTTCAACTTTCAACCAGAACATCCCACCAATCTACCAAATCCCACCCCCAAATTCAAAATGTCAGACCACATCTACAACTTCAACATCACAATGAGTTGCGGCGGCTGCTCCGGCGCCGTTGAGCGCGTCCTCAAGAAACTTGACGGTACGTACTGAACTGCACTGCACCCCAC
Organism: Penicillium paxilli ATCC 26601; assembly: GCA_000347475.1. Taxonomy (NCBI): domain Eukaryota; kingdom Fungi; phylum Ascomycota; class Eurotiomycetes; order Eurotiales; family Aspergillaceae; genus Penicillium; species Penicillium paxilli. The sequence goes on from KB644839.1 coordinate 4,609, forward strand.
CACCACCACCGACTCCTTGAACTTGAACTTGAACCCGAAGCTCCAACCTGAAGCTCCAACTAGAACTAGAACTGCTACTGACGACGTGAAACAGGCGTGAAAGACTTCAACGTAAACCTCGAAACGCAAAGCGCACGTATAACCACCGAACCAACAGTCTCGTACGAGACCGTTCTTGCGACGATTAAGAAGACTGGGAAGGCTGTTACGAGTGGTGAGGCGGATGGGGAGGTTCAGGCTGTTTAGAGTTGGAATCTAGGAGGGGGATCTGGGTATTTGTGTTCTGCTCTGCTCTGTTTGGGCTTGGTTTGGTGGATGTCGGTGGATAGGTGAGATCTCATGAGGATCCCATAGAGAGTAGAGAAGAGGGAAGAGGAGAGATAGTGTTGGTGTTTTAGCGATATTGCATTCAATCTGTTATTGTCACGGCGTCTTTTCAAGTTTCTACAGTAGATACAAGTAGGTTTGTTCCAAAGTATAGAAGATGGAAAGTACTGGTGGGAACCAACTACACTGGTGTAGAATTACAGCTACAGAATATTGTAAATTGTAAACTGTAGAGTAACAATGTTGAGTAACTGAGTAGAGGCAGGGTTGACCCGAGGGCGATCGATCTAGAATAGACGATGGGTATCATAGACAACTGCAGAAACCAGAAAATGCCATGCAAATGCAATCCCCGAGAGATAGATGCCCCAGTAACGCCTCATAAGAAATGAAAGGGTAAAAGTGCTCCTCAAGAAAATAATCCGCCTCATAAAAAAACTGAAACTGAAACTGAAACTGAAAATCGTAATCTGCAAGTTGCAAGTTGCAAGCTGCAAGCTGCAAGCTGAAATCCGTTGACTCTAGTCAACAATGACGATAGACCTGCCCTCGGCCATACTGTACGGTGGCTGCGGAGGCTGTGGAGGTTGCGATTCCACTCGTTGGACGTAGATTGGCCGGCTTTGCTCGGCCATTTGGAATGCGCGGGGATCGACGCGTCTATAGAATAAAATAGATCAATGTTAGTGTCTCTTCACAATCATTTCCCCTTGTTTCTTCTTGCTGGAATAATTCCGCTATTTAGCCATCGCTTACCGTTTCGAAGCTGGTCCGCTCCCGGGACGTCGTGGAACACCAGCCAAAGGTCCTCGCTGGCGATTCCCAGTCATCGTCTCTAGATGAGGGAGAGTCTGATCGTGAGAACTGTGAGTAGCTCGTGGAAGTTGGTACTGATGCAGCTGATCCACCGAACGCTGGGTAGCTGGCTCCTTGGGCAAATAGTTCTCAGAAAGCAAAGCTCGGGATGGTCCTGGTGCTTCTCCGGCGCGTGGCTGGGCGCTGCGCTGGATGAAGTACTCCACTGGACGAACCTCGCGGAAATCGACATGACGAACAAATCCATCTGCGTAAAGCCTTCCGTTAGAGGGAGCCCCAGATGTGGTTCCAGGAATGGCCCCCGGCATGGTCCCAGGCATATGGGGGCGATCACGAGAAGCATTAATCACTGCAGGTCGGCTATGAGGGCTACGGTCACCATAGTAAGCAGGGTGGGAAGCGCCGACAGTGGCTCTGAACATGCGGTCATCTTGGGCGATCCCGTTGGTTCCAGGGATGCTCGACTGCGGGTGCATGTAGATATGGTCATGAGGGTCGACGAATCGAGTTCGTTCCAATGCGGTTCTACTATCCTGGGGAGGAGCCTGCTTATCTCGCTGGTATGGGTCTGCTGCTGCGAGGTACTCTCGACGAACAGCAGTTCCATCTTGTGAACGATACTCTGGAACGAGATCATCGCGGCGATATTGTCCCCTCGGGACCAGATTTTCGGAAGATGAGATAGTTATGGGCCTGGCGGTCCAAGAGTCGGAGCGTGAGTCCTGCAGGGGGATGTGGTAAGCCAGTCGTCGTCTCTTGAGAGTTGGGTCATCTGGACTGCCGGGCTGGGATAGTTCTCCTGGATTTTTTGGTGTTACGGAGCGGAGGCTCATCCGTTTTGTTAAGCTTTCCAGGCGGCCATCCATCTTTCGTTTGTCAGCTGGCCAAGGTGCCTCAATCGAAGGTAGTACGTAGTCCTGGGAACTATTCCCCAGGCGGGATGCATGAGAAGCAGGAGCTTCAGCCCGGGCCCCGAACTGGCTCTGGCTAACTGAGTGCAGGTCCTTATGTCCATTCACGAATATTGGCGCATTGGCGCTATTATTGGGCATCCGCTCGTTACGAGCATTGAGATTCGAACTCATATGAGGCTTGCCCGGCAGGTAGGCCATATTCCCAATGCGAGGGCTTTTATCCAGGGGATGGAATTCAGATGACTTCTGCGCAGTTAGTATTGGTCGCCCACTGGACCCGTACTGCTGAGAAATGGTTCGTTGACCATCCAAAGAACCACGCTTATCCTGGATACCTACATGTCCACTCCTGGGTCGCTCGGGGGCAGTGACCGTACGATGCGAAGGGTTCTCAAAACGACTAGGGCCCGATGTGGTTGAAGTGACTTTATGAGTGGTTTCCAAAGTATTGGGAGCTTGGTCACGGCGCCTGGGGGGATCTTCAATCTCGTTGATAGGAGCCATGGGGCGTTTTCCGTGACGAGGACTTTGTTCAGTCGAAACAGCATTCATCCGGGCTTGTTCGGCTCCATGTGTGGTGGTATTGTTCGTGTTCCCAGTGCCAGTGCCAGTGCCAGTACCAGTGCCGGTGCCGGTGCCGGTGCTTGGGCTGCCATTCGTTCCATATTTGGTCAGAGCGCGGTTCCATGCCTGGTATCGGCTGAATCCTCGACGGTCGACTGCTTTCTTTGGCAAACTAGGGACGAATCGGAATCCAGGAGGGGCTTCCTCGGACAATTCGCGCAGAGGATCCAAGGTCGCGTTCTTCGTGATGGTCACCGGCTGGGTCTGAATTTCGTGGACCCTAGCATGGCTGGAAAGTATCTCCACACTTGAATCTCGATTACCTGTGGAAACAATCATTTCATCCTCAACGTCACTGTCATCATCATCATCGGAGATTACGATAACCTCTCGGAACACATCTTCGAGAACCTTTTGGCCGTTCTCATCGTCACCACGCCAGGCTACAAGCTTGGCAAGGGTTGGCTGCTCGACAGTAGATCTTGCCTCGTGGAAGGATCCTGACTTCAAAAGCTGGTCATAATCTGTGTAGAGGTGGCGGATATGAGCCACCACTGCAAGTTGCGCACGACGAGCCAGAGGCAACGCGGATGCGGTGCCTACTTTTCGTTGACCCTAGATGTCGTAGCTATCAGGTATTCCTGGTCTTCCAAACTTGATTCACGAAATGTGCTTCCAAAGAGACTCACCTTTTGAAAAGCCGTTTTGATAATCTGGTGCAGATCATTCTGCGGGATGTTCGGAAAGAGATCTGTAATTGCATCTCTTGCCTCCGTGTTGATCGTCAGTTGAGACTTGTCAGCATCCGCTTCAGGCTTAGTCGGCAACGCCCCTAGGGTATGAAAAGGTACTGCCTTTCCGGTGCTCGTGAGATAGAGACCCAACTCTAAACAGACAGCCGCTACCACGGTGCTCGGAAAGTGATAACCTATCCGATGGACATGGAGAGAAAGGTTGTGTGTAGCTGCATGCGGGGAGGTCTAACTGAACATGAGCAAAACGTTTCAAGGCCATAAATTAGGAAAGATTAGTATCCTCCTACCGAGACCGCATAGATCTGAGCGCCCTCTTTGCGGCAACGTTCTTTGCAGGCGGTGGTGAGATGGGGATTTCCAGCCGGGATAAAAGTGTAGCCAGAAGGGGCGCGTGCCTCAAAGGAGATCTGCATCTAGTTAGTACTGTTTCAAAGGGCAGATAAACAATATAGGTGCAGTGTATGTGCATAAACCAGTGTATAAAAAGAATAGGTATATGTACCAGTATACATAGTATGTAGATGTGATATCGGGAAAAGCAAGAGGACAAACTCACAACACTCTGTAACTTCTTCTTTTCTTGGGTCACTGATTCCATAATCACCTTGTGTTTTCTAGCTCTTCTCTGTATAGCTCGACTTGGGGCGCGCCTGGCCGAAGCTGAGGCGGCCCTTCGCACAACTCGAGCCATATTGGAAAGATAGGTTGGTTCCTAGGAAACAACCTCTTCAGAGAGGTAAGCTTCAACACATGGTTCCTGGACAAGTGAAACAACGAAAACTAGAGAGAGAGAAAAAAAGGAAGAAGAAGACTTGTTGAGTCGGGGTGAATCGGAGTGAATCGGTGGCTGGGTGTGTTTAAAGTAAAGTCGGGGAAAACGGGCGGTCAGAGAGCATAAAAGATGCAGTTCGTAGATGAACCCGAACGAACGCCGAACACGTAATAAGAAGTAGGGGGAGGAGAAGGGGAACCACGTCTCGCAGCAGAATGCAGATATTCCAGGATCAGGATCAGCAGCGAAGAAAAAAAAATGGAAAAGCAAGCATCCAAGCAAGAGAAGTTGATAGGAAGGGAAGTGTTTAAGGTGAAGAAGGTGAAGGTTGAGGTGGGGTGGAGGAAGAAGGAAAGACAAGTTGGATGCCCAAAGTCCGGCTCGATTAGGACTAGCGTGGAGACTTCACTTCAACTCCGCAAACTTGCCTTTTCCTCTATTTTATACTACTTTCTAACTTCTTTGGTTTGAGGATTCCCGAGGGATATCAGATATCAGATCATCATGGAGACTTCTAGTATGCCTATTATCCATGCATATCGCCATCTCTATCGCCAGGGCTTAAAGACCATCCGGTATTCCAGGCCCGCTCGTTATACTCTCCGTACTATTCTGCGCACCTCCTTTCGTGATTCTCCACGCGACCAATTTGACGCGTCCAAAATTGCCAATACCCTGCGTTTCCTTGAAAATGCAGCCAATACGGCCAACATGGAACACAAAATTGTGAAAAATATCCTCATCACTCGATATTGGGAAACTACTCCGATTGGCAAGGACTCTCGCATGTAAGTAGCGAAAAAAAAAAAAAAAAACATGGCCCCATCCATATGCGGCCCAGTGGAGAAAATTACCCCGATGGCTATGGCTAACATTGGTGTTTTTTTCCAAAAAGTCTACGGAGTCTCGGACTGATCAGAGAGGAAGGTCCCCTCCGAAACAGTGCTTATCGACACTTTGATTTGACCCTTGAACGGTTGAACGAGAGTCTGGGAACCTGTTTGAGGTGATGCGAGGTGAGTGGAGAGGAGATGAGAAGGAAGGGGTGAGAGGAAAAAGAAGAAAAATCAGAGCCGATCTTTCCATTGTCCGCTCTGTTTTCTCAAATCTTTCTCTTCAAAATTCCTGCTCATTTCCATATGAATCCGGCTGTCATGGTCGATCTCATTTGTTACAATCCATCCACAATCCTGCGTTGGGCGCCAGCACCTCGACTTGGGCAGGAATCCAGAATGCAGTGAGGAAGTAGCCATCCTAAAACGGATATACAACCATCAGCGTTTCGTCCGTTCTAGAATTCCCCTATCGCATAACCTCCTCCCTTACAGCCTGGCCTTAATGGTTGTTGGGTACGAGGTCCGTCTTTCGCCTTGTCGTCATCTCCATACTTTTCACATTTGATGCCTGACCGACTAGAGCTGCAGAGCTGCAGAGCTACCAATGAGGACAGATGAAGGAAATTATTTTACTCTACGAGCCTGCAACATCCGTTGCCCTGCTTTTCTTACCCCGAATATGCATTTCTCGATCCGAGAGTTTCTGATGTCGGCAGTCAGATGGGCTGCAGATGGCTGCATGTGGAATGATTTGCGGGGAAAGTGCGAGACAATCGGGCAAAGCTGGAATATCAAATGGTATCTGTTAGAGCCCGGGTATCTGCATCTGCATTTATATCCACCCATCAAGGGGTCTCAGTCGTGCCTATGTATAGTCGTGGCTACTCCCATGGATAGCCCCGATATCATGTGGCACCACGTTATGTTCTGAGCTGGGCCATACATCTTCAATCTATTAAGAGATCAGATTAGAGCATGATTGAACAAATCAAGAAATACTGAGAATTAAAAACACCCCAAATCCAACCGGTAAACAGAAACATAGATGCCTCTCTAGAGCGGTGGATGCCTACCAATTCGTGATGGTTTGCTGTTAGTCTAGTGTGCCTTGTACCTTATGATCACCAACATTCCCACTCTATTATACAGCAAAAATCTCGACTAGTAATTGTAAGGCTCGATAGATATATTTCTTATGGCCCTTCTTATGTTATCATAACAATTAGAATTTTACTATTTTACTAAAATCATATCTATATTTAACAATGACCATCTCCCATACAGTATGATCTAACGGGCAATTGCCGATCCGGATGATTCAGCAGAATGTCACATGCCAACCTTTGTCACAGCCACGAAGTCTGGCTGATCCTTGATTATCGATTCTTCTTTGATCTTTTTGATCCTTCGATCTTTCCTGAATACGATGATTGCCATGTGACCCCATATAGCCCTTCATGAGCAGCTACATCAACTCGCTGCTGGTCGAACTCGGAATTCGGGACCCCCCACATCGTGATCATCATCATCGTTACCCGGACCAAGCGGACTCCGCTCGGAACGAATCAACAAAGCTGCCTACCACCACCGATCTTCCTATTCTCACCCCGGACAAAGATTGTGTTGCGTCGGACCTATCAGCGGGGGATGCAGCATCACTGCATGGCACTCCTCCCTTTTTTACAACTCTTCTAAAAGACATGGATCGCCGGAACTCGGAGCGCGAGCGCCCTCGATCAACCCATCATGATGGCGAGTTCTCCAGCCCGACCACTCCTGTCACCGCCAATAGTCTTACCGATAATTCACAAAATATTGATACGAATATAACGGACCTTAGCGATACACGGCCGCAGGATGACGACCCAGCCGCGTTGGGAGAAGAGCGAACCGGTGGGGATGTACAGCCCAGACGAGCATCGCAACATCGACTTGGACCGAACATGGACAATAATACCTTAACTCCAGAGGATGGATCAGGTTCAACATCACTACCGGCTGACGATGGCATGGGCTGGCTGAGGAAGAAAATCCATGCGATTCGGGACTTGGAACTGGATAACAACGAGAAGGCGCGGAGGGTTCACGATCTCATGACGGAGAAGTATAAGTCGTTCCGTGCGACGATGCCAAAATCGCCCACGTTGAGTCCCTCGATTATACAGAATTCTCTTGGTTCGCCCGTGGCTGAACCAAAACCGTCGCCTTCAGATCCCTGTCCGACAAGCCCCGCATCGGATACGTCAGCCCCTCTATACGAGAGCCACTTCACCCTCACCGCTGAAGATTTGCAACCAACATATGTCCCGCGAGCAGAACCGGACCCTTCAGCAGTTGACGCTGGGGAAGAAGCTGGCGAGGAAGCTGGCGATGACCCGGACACGGAAGAATTGGAAGAGGCTTCCCTCGGCTGTCAGCATTATAAGAGGAACGTCAAGTTACAATGCTTCGCTTGCAAGAAGTGGTATACCTGCAGATTTTGCCACGATGAGGTTGAGGAACACCCCTTAGTTCGTCGTGATACTGAGAACATGCTCTGCATGCTCTGCGGGCATGCCCAACCCGCAGCGCAAAACTGCCAACGATGCGGTGAACAAACAGCACAGTACTATTGCGATATATGCAAGCTTTGGGACAATGACAGCAAGAAAAGTATTTACCACTGCCATGATTGCGGCATTTGTCGAATTGGACAAGGACTTGGAAAAGATTTCTTTCATTGCAAGGTGAGTCAAGACTCCTTCTGGTTGGACCTTGTCACCGCTATACCTCCGCCACATCATACTGATAACTACTACTATAGACATGTTGTGTATGCTTGCCCATATCAATAGAAGATACACACCGATGTATCGAAAGATCCACACAGTGCGATTGCCCCATCTGTGGGGAGTACATGTTTACATCTCCGGAGACCGTGGTCGTAATGCGATGCGGACATAGTCTTCACCATAAATGCCTTTCAGAACATTCAAAAACCTCCTTCCGATGTCCAATATGCAGCAAAACCATCACCAACATGGAATCAACATTCCGAAACCTAGACCGCACCATCGAAAGCCAGCCGATGCCAGCCGAATTCACCGATACCCGGGGACTCGTCTACTGCAATGATTGCGGCGCGAAGTCAGTCGTCAAATACCACTGGCTCGGGCTGAAATGTGACTTGTGCGAGTCTTACAATACAGCCCAAATCCGCCTTTTGCAAGGAGACATCTCGGGAGTCCTCGAGGAAGAAGGCATGGATGATGAACCTCATTCTCGACAGCGATCAGCATCAATGCACGTGGGAGATGAAGCATCGACATCTTTGGCTGCGTTACATATGAATAATTCCCCGCCTTCGCAGTCTCGGCTCAGCGTACCCGCAGCCAACGGCTCCAACAATCGAATCGTCTCCTATAACATGGCACACAACCGTGCCATCTCGCCTGTGGTGAGCAACTACTTCGGTCTTCCAACCGAGCGTGAATCAGAGAAGCCATCTTCACTCCCGTTTTTCGGGAATCCCCTGAGGTCCGATGGTGACACTGATTACGGGGCATTGAACTTTTTGAGTAAAAAGTTGCGAGATCGTTATGGATTTCTTTCAAACGATACAACAACGACTGAGAACAAAGATGCAGTCGAGGAAGATGACGAGGACGCAGAATCCTCATCGTCTTCTGGATCCGAAGACGCTTATGAAGACGATGACGAGGATGACGGAGTCGAACCCATTGACCTCCTTGGCCACAGATGATTTACATTTTTCAGCGAACACCAAGATTTGGTTCTTCACAGATACTGGTGGATATCAGTTTGACAATCTAAGCCACTTACTTTGGCGAATGAATTCACCTCGTTGCATCAGTCTATCACCCATGGAGAAAGCCACTGAACGGCAAACTTGCGATCACTACGCGTATTCATCATTGGCTCAGCACTTGAACATCCCACCAATGCGAGCCCCGTCCGAACACAGTATTCGGCGAAAGAGCGAGATCATAATGCCAACGTTCCCGTTGGTATACCATTTACCATTCTTCTCACCACGCCGGGACGACCTGCCCATAGAGAGCCTGCCTGCATCAACAAGGCACCTGCACCTGCACCTGCATATTTCGGATTTAGAAAACTGCATTACATCACGACGGCATGAAATGAATCACATTAAAAGCTCTCATGAATTTCTCTTGTTCAAATTACTAGTTGAAAACTCCGTACTTGGTGGGTTATTCAAACAGGTAATCTCGTATCAGTAGTAGTAGCCTGAGGCTGTGGAACATCCTCCACATGAGTCCTTCCAGCAGCCTTATCATCATCCTCGCCCATCGTCCTAGCTTCAACCTTCTCAACGCCACCTTCACATTCACCCGCCTCAACGAAGTCAACATTTCCAAAGATCTTCTCCATTCGTTCTAGAGAAACACCCTTCGTTTCTGGAAGGATGAAAAAGACGGATATCTGTGCCGTTGCGCTCATTAGTATGGATCGTCGCACGCGGAAGCACAAAACATCTTCCAAGATTCGAATTCAAATTCAAGCTCAAGATTCCAAGCAAGTTATAACTTACACCAGCGGCAGCATTCAACCCAAACAACAACCAATAACTATGCCCACCGACCTTATTATTAAACGAAGGCCACGACTGCGTCAATAAGATCAACCAACACGTCTGACCAAGCATCGACAGACCAAATCCCTATAAAGCATCAGCATCAGTATCATGCTACCTATCCAACTCCAACCTTCTCCAACTCTTTCTTAGTAGTAGGGCCTCGGTATGATCCGATCCACCTGACTCACCTTATCTCTAACATGCTGAGGAAAAATCTCCGAAACAACAGCAGCCGCAATAGGCCCATTAGACCAACAATAAGTCAAACCAACAATAAACAGCATCGCGACCTCCGCAACCGCAGCAGCTTTATTTCCGTTCGTGGGAAACGCAGTCGTTAGACAAGACATTATTAGCAGGGCTATGGATTGAATTGTAAATCCGGCAAGGAGGAGACCTCTTCGACCGAATCGTTCCACTGTGAACGTGTTGACTAGGACGACGAGGAGTTGGAGGACGGCTTGGATGCCGTTTATTGCTAGAGCTTGGGATCCGGAGTCCCAACCTAGACTTTGGTAAATTAGGGTGGCGTACATAGTCAATGAAGCAATTCCACCGCACTAAGAAGTGAAATAGAAATAGTTAGCAAAAAATTGAAAAAAAATTGGGAAAAAAAAAACCGATGACCACTGGCACGGAACCGGTGCTTTTTACTAGTAATATCACAATCACAGTATGATATCCAGGGCACTAGCATGACGTGGACTTACCTGCTGAAGCCCCGCAGCATAAAACCCATAAGCAAGTCTCTTCCTCATACTCTTATCCCTAAAAAGCCCCATATACCCCGTATCAAATCTCCTCCGAAACTCCCTGGACGCAACCAACTCATGAAACTCCTCTCTCACACGGCCATCATTAACAGTCCCATCGCGAAGTCTACAAAGAACCTTCAACGCGCGCTCGGGGGTCTCGGGATACTTCTCCAACACGAAGCGCGGACTTTCGGGATACCAGAAGGAAACGAAGACGAAGGATAGGCCGATGGGGATCTGGATTAGGTTTGATACGCGCCAGGCGATGTTGTAGGGGGATTTATGGAAGGACATGCCGTAGCCGGCCCAGAAGGCTATTAGGGTTCCGAGTTGGTAGCCGAATTGGGAGACTGTGCCGACGAAGCTGCCGCGGAGTTTGGAGGGGGCGCATTCGGCTACGTAGAGGTTTGTTGCTATGTAGACGCAGCCGAAGCCTAGGCCGCTGTGGATGAGAGGGTTAGGGTTAATTTTGTTGGAACTTTGATATTGGATGGGTTGAATTGGGAGGGAGGGATTGTGTAGGGGGATAGTAACGTACGTGAGGAGACGGCCAAGGATTAGGACTCCGAAGTTATTGGGGACTACTTGGACGATTCTGGTGATGACAGTATTAGTGAAATTATCATTGATAGTAGCACAAGTATGTGGAGGTTAAGATTTCAACTCAATGGATTCTTTATGGAATGGTGTTTGGACTTACACTCCAACAATCATAATACAAATCGAGACACGCAGTGCCCATAAACGGCCCAACCATCCAGCTAAAGATCCACCCAGCCATAGCTGTGCCAGGCCTATCAGTGAAATACAAGCATGGATTAGCGATTTCCTCTCAATATGCATGGAGCTAGATCCAGGAGTAAAATACCGGTCATTGCCCAGGGTATAGTCGCAACCAGACCGGACTTATTATCGTCGATACCATAGTACTCGATGAACTGCTTGTCAGCTAAGATGACGGTCATGATACCTGCGTCGTAGCCATTGAAGCAGGTTGAAAAGACCATGCCATATAGAAGTAATGCGGCGAAGCTAGATGTAAACAGCTTCGTTAGTACAAGATGATATCTCGCCTGCCAGTGGGTAGACATAGGCTCGTAGTCCAGACTCGGAGGCATAGGCAGCCCGGGAGAATACTAGTAGGTGATATAGCAGGGAATTCCTATGGCACCTCAGTAGTAGATCTTACCGGTCGTCTTTGGGAAGAAACTTCTCCACGATACCCATTGTCACGGTCAGCTCTGGCAATAATACTTAATCACAGATCAAATGCCAGTGGGGGACTCTCAAGATCTAGTCTTGAGTATTCTTGGAGGATCATCAAATTTTTCAAAGTAGTAAACTGACACGGTCGACACGATATAAATACTGGCAGTCCGACTGGAGTAAACCACCTATCCAGTACAAAATGCGCGGAGTTTCGGGTCTCCACATCCATGCATGAGTGACACCACTGTCAGCGGAAAACTCACGATGCCAATCTGGGGAGAAATCCGGGGAACATCAAAGCTTCGCAGAAAGCGAGTTCGGCATTTAGAAGTGGAACCACACTTGCGGTCTTGCGGGGTAACAAGAGAAACAACTAGTACGGAGTAGTAAAAGTAGTTCAAGTTCCTGAGGAGTCATTCCATTTGAATACCGGACCGGGGCACACTATCGGCTCCTCGCCCCCGCCGGAGCAGCTCCGCCGGAGTCTTGCTATTCGGCCATCCCATTTCATCCCGCTCGGAGGAACGATTGCGGAGTGGGTGGTTTTATCAGGCCGGGTGGGATGAGCTATGAGCTCCGAGGTTCCCGAAGCTTGAATATTTAGTACGATGGAGGGGGAAGAGGGGGAGGGGTGGAAGTTTGTTCTGGATGCTATAAAAAAAGCAATCTAGTAGACCTGAACTTGGCTATAACCTTGGAAGGACTGAGACGTCCCATTTCGTGTTTCATTTCAAGAGATATACAATAGCAGCTCCAAGGTTTGCAAAAAGACTACCCAGCACACACAACAAGATGAGCTACCCACAAGAAGAATTCCAGCACACCCAGTTCACTTCAGGTTCATTCTGGGCACGACGACGAGAAATAGTTCGCTCACAAACACTCCGACATCAATTGTCGATGCTCAAAAAGACAGGCCGATATGAAGCATTCAAATTACAATGGCATCCTAGTTACTCAGACCCTCCAACCGTCTATCCGATCCCGAACCATCAATTCTGGGACTCAGATGTCGCGAAGTGGATTGAGGGAGCATGTTATCTCCAGATTGACAAATTTGACGCTGAGATCGACCATGCTATCCGTGAATTGGCAGATATGATACGGTCCGCGCAGAAGGAGGATGGGTATTTGAATATTCATTACTCTGTTGTTGAGCCTGGGGGTCGCTTTAGGAATTTGCGGGATATGCATGAATTGTGAGTAAAGCATGCCCTGAACCTGAATTTGCATATGATTGAAATACTAGTATTTCAATAAACTTAAAAAGGAAAGTTATTCTGATTCTCTTGCTTTTCTTTTTTTTTTCAAATGTACAGGTATAACGCAGGACACCTCATCGAAGCTGCCCTCGCACATCATCTCGCCTACAAGAACGAAGACCTTCTCGCACCGATTGTGAAGTACGTCCATCTACTCGCTGCTACATTTGGAGATCAAGACAACCAGATCCCGGGGTATCCTGGACATCCAGAAATCGAACTGGCGCTGTTGCGTCTTTACAAGGTCACGAAGGATCCGGAGCATCTCCGGTTGGCACGGTTCTTCCTTGAAGAGAGAGGAAACGCACATGGCGGAAAGGAGAAGCGGCATTATTATGATGTGGAGGCTGAGGCAAGAGGTGAAAGTGAACATGACTTGCCGATGTATTTTCCTGCGGCACGAAGTTATTGGTATGTTACTACTACTATGATATGTCCCGTCTCCCTTTTTGTAGGATGGGTGTTTCTGACATTTTGATCCAAGGTACCAACAAGCACACGCTCCAATTATCGAACAAGAAACGATCGAAGGGCACTCAGTTCGAGCAATGTATCTTCTCACGGCTGTCGCAGACCTGACCCGGATCTCAAAACCGGACAGCCAACTCGGAATGAAATATCTACCTAGTCTTCACCGACTGTGGTCTAACATGGTGGAGAAGAAATCATATGTCACGGGTGGCATTGGGGCGATGCGGAAGTGGGAGGGATTTGGAATTGACTATTTTTTACCTCATGGGACGGATGAGGGTGGGTGTTATGCTGAGACTTGTGCTGCTATTGGGGTTATGATGTTAGCGGAAAGATTGCTTCAGGTAGAGTTACCTTCACCATTGGACAAGGAAGTAGTGCCGGAGACGGCATGCATATTCTGGCTGATAAATGACTTTGTTATAGGTCGAGTTGAAGAGCGAATATGCCGACATGATGGAGCTCTGCCTATATAATGCCGTGTTAACAGGTATGAGTTTAGACGGGAAAGCGTTCACTTATGTGAACCAGCTAGCATCCTCAGACCAGGATCTATCTGAACGTCACGAATGGTTTGAATGTGCATGCTGCCCGCCAAATGTAACTCGCACGTTAGGATATCTGGGTGGGTATATCTGGACACCACAAATTGAGAAGCAGAGCGTCATTGTCAACGTGCATCTCTACACCGCTGCCACGCTGAATCTAAAGACGCCTGAGTCCGAAATTTCGATCACCCAGAAGACAGATTGGCCCTGGAATGGAGAGGTTCATTTCGACGTGAGCGTCACAGGCGCCGAAGTCGAGCTAGAGATAAGGCTGAGAGTGCCGGGTTGGGCATCGTCTTGGGAAGTAAGTTTGATGCTAGCCTTCACCGCAATACTGGGAGCTATCCAGATGCTGACACGTTCTGCCAGGTGATTCCTCGCCCTGGTCCTGACTTCCTTGATGTTCGAGACGGATACGCTTATTTGAAGGCGGGATGGGTGCGAGAGCATTCGCGCTTTACATTTTCATGTCCAATGCAAGGGCGCGTGGTTCGACCTCATCCGCTGACCATGCAACCTGTGGCGTATGTCACACGAGGCCCGGTGGTGTATTGTGTGGAGGATGTTGATCATCCATGGGAGAAAAATCATTTCAAGGTAAATTCCATTGTTTCCAAATTTGAGAGCACCTAGGTGGGGTTCAAGTTAATAATGGATATACTGACGACTCGGTATAGCGGACTGTATTCGACCCTCGAGTGGTACTGCAAGAGGAGAGACGGGATGACCCTGATTCGTATATTGCTCTTGTTGCGGAGAAAGGTGCTTTAGGACAACTTGATACTGCGGCTTGGGAGGGCAAGATAGTGGCGGAAGATGCAAACTGGGTGGTGGGTGAGTCAAGAGATCTTTGTTTTGTTCCTTATTATCTTCGGGCGAATCGGGGAGGGAGCGGACAGATGAGGGTAGGACTGCGAGTGTTGTAAATCATTAGGCTGTGTATGTCGATAGACTGTGAATATTCAACTTGATCTAGATATATTTGGTGTAATAGTAGTAATCGTGTACTACTTGTACTACTAGGATCAATAAGTATAGATTGTATCCATGGATAGTTAGTCCTATCGCTACCTAGGTACCCAGTCCCATACTTAGGGTAGGCAACTGGGCTATACTATAGTATTAACTACTACCTAGAGACTAGAGTATAAGATATAGTAGATATCACTCAGATATACCATTTAATAGTAACTGGTTAAATTCACTTCTCAAGCTGATACAATTTATACTAGCTACACTAAGTATACAATATACTGTACACTGGACTAGGACTAGTGCTGTTTACTAAGTGGAGTCATGCAAGCTGTGACTCGCGAGATAATTAACTACAGTTCTACCTAAGCTGTATAGGACTTGGTGTAGTGATAACCAATATTATATTATTGATTGTTTGTAATCATTACAAATAGTGAATACTATAAATACTATAAATACTATAAATACTATAAATACTATATATAATATATTATATATATTATATATTATATATTCATATGTAGATATACTGAGTGTCACTTAGTCAGCGACTTCTGCTTGCGGCCATCTGATTCCATCGCAACTTCGCTGTTTTCGGTTTGTTGATCTTTCATTCTCTTATTCACTCTCTCCTTTTACTCTCTGCTTTTTACTCTCTGCTTTCTACTCTCTGCTGGTCTTATTTGTTTTTTCCCTCTTCTCTCTCCTCCCTCTCCCCTCCATGAATACACGACTGTACTAGTTACATCATGATCATCCTCCTTTCTACACTCTGAAACAAGCACGGATCCCTCTGCACCCCGGACACAGCTCAAGCACGAGCATACTCCTTCATATTAGCGACTACGTTACTTCGTTTCAGCTTCCAGCTCCAACTCTCCTTTCTATACCGTGAACTGGAGTGTTTCCAGCAACACAGAAACATAATAAACTAAACTTCCTTCTACTTCATCCTCTTGTGTCATCCCCCGACCCTCTTTCTCCTCCCTCCCTTGTTCGTCTAATCGCTTATCAGTCGAACTGCTGCCCCGCTGCTACGCCCCCCAGAAAGAACCCCTTATAGACGATCCCGATCATATCGGGTGAACCAGATGATGCGCCGCAACTCCGATATCGAGATTCATCTGCCCGATGCAGACCCAGTCCCACTCTCCCCAGAAACCATGAGTGAACCGGACGTGGAAATGCTTTCCGAGGAACCCGCTCTCCCGCTGACTCTCCCGCCACATATCGCCGCTCGTTTCTACCGCCGAAGCAGCAAGGTTCGGCGCGGTTCGACCGCCTCGTCGCGTCGCAGCTCGATTTCCTCCCTCCATTCACACCACTCAGCCTCATCAAATGGCTCAACCAGCGCCGACAATATCGCCCAACACCTCCGGCGCACGACTATCATCGAAACCCGCAAAGCGCGACTGGCCGATCGTGCCCTACATGCTGAGAAGGTGAGATTGCGCGCTGCGCTGGCAAAGGCGGCCACCCGGAATTTGCATATCGAAGAACGAGCGTTGGCAGCCCAGCAAGCCCGGGAACGCCTTCTTGCAGACATTGCGGCTAAGTGCGAGGACCAGGTTAAACGGGCCAAGAAGAAGGCCGAGGATCAGCGAGAGAAACAGGCTGCAGAGCACGCTCGCCTGCGCCTGGAGATGGCAGAGAAGTTTGCCGAGGCTGAGAAGCGGCGTACTCTTTATCAACAGACTCACCGTCGCCAGCGCACAAGCAGCTTGCCTGCTTCTGAAGAGAAGAAGATGGCGCGAGCCGTGACCAAGTCACTCACCCAAGAAGCGGCGGCTCAGAAGATTCAGCGAGTCTGGAGGACCCATCATGCAAAGGCCGTGATGCAGGAGTTCAAGGGGTTGAACCTGTCAGTAGACCGAGTTCGCGACATGCCCTTTGAGCAGGTCGGGGCTCTTCTCTCGAACCGCGAGGTGCTGGACACCATGACCAAGGTGCTCCGGCTGTGCGGATTACAAGATATGGAGGGCGGTGCCATGGGGGAGCGTGGCGCAGTACGCACGTTTCTCAGCACCTATTTGATTGTTACCCACCCAGCCGAGGTTCTGAGCGGCGATGGCGAACAGGAACAGGATCTGATCTCGAAAGCCCGGGAGCTCCTGGTAATCTTTGATCAGGTCGCTGCATTGTTATCATCCGGTTGTTGCTCGCCATCAGTAATCACCGCAGATCTTCAAATCCTATGCGAGTCGCATAACGTGTTTTTCTCAGCCTTCCATGCATGGAAGTCGCACGATTCCACCGTGCTGATTGAGATCATGCTGGCCCAGTTCGTTGAACTAGAGCTCATCTGGCAAACCGTGAAGGGTGATCAAGCTGGTGGTGTTGCTGAAGATTATCGACAGGGCATTCGTCAGAACCAAATTCTTCTGCTTGCCCGACTCAAACGACTTGCCGGGTCTGACCGTGCCATGCAGATGATCCGGACCTCATTGAAGAAGGCAAAGCGAGAGAAGAAGCGCTCTTCCCCCAAGCAAGCCATTCCTCGATCTGCCGAGGTTGCCGCTTCGTCGACTGATGTATTGACCGAGAGCGTCACCTCTCCTATTAGTGAATCTTTCAACAATATTGACTCGACTGTTCTCCAAGAGCTGGAGAAACAGCGAACCTCGCCGCATGAGCGGTTTACTAAGATTCTCACGGCCTTGCCGGATAATCGGGAGCTGGTCCACGAGCTCCTTCTCAATAAGGAGTTCAAGATAGAGGAGACATCGTACACGGGACCTCGAAAGAGTATCATGGAACACATGTGTGATCAAATGAGGCAGGATGTCGAGGCAGGACAAGGCACCGGCTGGACTGTTGCCATGGCCACGGTGATTCAAGACCGACTTCTCCGGTCATTGAGACCAGGGAACTCCCTGTATGTGCTCATCAGCGAAGTTCTAGACCCGAAGCTGGTCGAGAGTCAATGCAAGTCGGGCACCTTCTCTTATGAGAACTTTTTCGATTTCATGAACAATATCCTACCTCGTCTTTGTGCTCCATACCGCGACCCAGCCGTGAGAACGTTCGCCGAGGACACCTCCGGCGATGCGATTGACCGATTGGCGCGATTGATGGGGATCATAGACCTGCTCTCCCTGGATCACACGAATTTCATGATCCAAGTCGCAGCACCGCAGTTGATCCAAGAGGCACCCGGATATGAACAACGAACCTTTGACCGAGGTGTTGCCGATGGGACAATTGGACTTGGTAAAACACGGCGATTCTGGCGCATCCATCGAAAGATGATTATCGACGAAATGAAGAAGCGTGACCCAGAGAACATCCACGGCGAGCCCAAGCCACCAGCAAGTCGTGTCTACGCCCACGGACTCGCCGATCTTGTCTTGAGCAACGCCATTGTCTCCGAGGATCTGATACCGGAGACTTTAGCACTGGATCAGCAGCGGCTGGAGCGTTTGCATGCAAAGGCATTCCAGCTCGTTGCCACAGCATCAATCCTGCTCACCGCGAAGAACCTTCTCAAGCGAGACGCCCGATCCCAGTGGAAACCCGAAGCCGACCGGATCATGTCACTTGATTTCAATGAGATCAGCGCCGAGCGCGTAGGATCCATCCTCGAGTCTACCCATCCTATGCCACCCAATGCCAGCGCGCAACTAGCGTCGACAATCCGACGAGTTCTCGCACCGGTTGCAAAGGCCAGTTCTACCGCTGCCCCGCAGGCCAGTGTCCAAGTGAACACGAACCCGGACATGGCGAGATCGACAGCCGGAGAGTCGGTCAATGGGCCCTCAGCGCCTAGTTTCTCGGATCCCGTGGCTCGATTGATTCTTTCGCGCCTTCGAAACCATGTTCTCTCCCGTCTTAGCGCGTCTAGTGCGTCTGAGCGTG
>AOTG01000317.1:0-19934 GCA_000347475.1 Penicillium paxilli ATCC 26601
ATTGAATGAGGAGAAGGATTGGGAGTGGAGTTGAGGGGGAGATGGCGAACAAAAAAAAAAGGGCGAATATCAAGTTTGAGGGAAGGTTTCGAATGTGAAGATGCGATATTAAGGTACAAGCGGTGTGAACCAGCATGCATTAACGTACAGAGATTTGGACCTGATCAGCCGAGTACCATCAACCCGGTTATTCTGCGGACTGGGGGGTCTCGATCCAGAGAAGAAAGGTTGGGCGAAGCGGGCCAACGCGTTAGCAGCGCGCGAGTACTTCTGCGTCGGCGGCGGCGGCGGGGGAGGGGCGGGCGAGCGTGACCCTGGGAGGTCCGACATTGCTCCTCATGTGGCCATGGGGGGCACACGACCAGTTGTCATGAACGGAGTGGAGGGTCGGAGGGGGGGTCAAAGGAGGGTGAATCCGCCAAAAACTGGGGTTGCGCAAGCGGTGAGAAGGTGAGTTGTAGAGAGGTCGATTTGGGCCGTGGGTTGGGCATGGCCAGGAGCGGTCTGGACGCCAACACACATCAGATTGGAATCCGGTAATTGTTCACTGCAGGGCCCCCGGCCACTCCGGGATTGATGATTGTGTGGGAGATTGGATATGTGAGCTGTGGGAGGTGTGGGAGTGTGAGAGGGACTGACGACTACTCTAGTAACAGTTGGCATTGGCATTGAACTTCCAAGGAGGGGGAACCACAGGAATAGGATCTATAGTTAGTAACTTGATAGTAGTTACGGAGTAGGCAGTATGTACAATATTTTATTTACTACACTAAAAAACTAGCTTCAAGTTAGTGCTAACAACAACTCCTCAGCTACAACTTAGCACCCACAGACGCGGACGCAGATGTAGACGTAAACGCAAGACACGGACCACGGTCGAATCTACGCATCAGCTATGTCTCAGAATTCGGATTTGCGGGAGTCCAATGATCGAGGCGTAACACCACTTGTCGCCCCTGATGGCAAATATCTAAGTTGACTAGGGTGGCTTAGAGGGGCGCAAGTACCATCAGATCATCAGCGAATCCGCGCGAACAGATCCAAGTCGATGGGGCGTCGTACATCTGTGGGATCTAGATCGAGGTCGATAGATGCATCTGATCGCAGAGAGGGGATGCATATGGTAGATGATGTGTCTATGCCACTCTTCATACCTGAAGATACTGAAGGTGCTGAAGGTACTGCCCAGGTGCTTCTAGTAGCGGTTACAAATAGAAGACCGACTATCTATTAGCACTATGTACCCAGGGATTCCTGTAGATGATAGTACAGCTGCAGGGTGGATGAGAAAAGTCGATTGGGAACTTGAAGTACTTGATTGGATGCCTAGATCATAATAGAATTCTGATATTCCACGGTTTTATCATTTTGGGCGCAAGTATGCTTTATACTCCAGCTGATCGAGTCTTTTAGTGTCGAGTACTAGTACTAGTACTCCTTACTAGGACAGTTAGTGTAGTTAATCGGGATCATAGGACTGTATACTACTCCGTACTGGTAGTTATTGTATGTGTCATACTCAGGCCACTCGGAGTCTCCACTACGAGTACGCTTGGAGTAACAGAGTAACTTGAAGTAGGATTTTGGATCCTCTTGGAACTACGAGTGCCTAGTAGGTACTACTAGCGACTAATGGTTAGCAGAGAGTAATAATAACTTTGGTAGTCCTATATAACCATCACATGAGGTCAGCGATGACTCTTTCTTTCTTTTCTCTTCTTTTGCCCCTTTCCTTTGAACTTGAACCTAGTCTACTTTCTTCTTCCCTGGTGAGTAGTAATACGGAGGTACCGAGTGCCTAAACTATATGAGTTCAGGTCACGGTACTCGTACATACAGAGTTGATCAATGATCATGCTCACTGCGACTGCCAGTGACTGCCAGTGGTACTACTACTACTACTCTAGTGTTGGCATATAATTTGAACACCTGGCGTACGGCGGTACTTTTCTTACTTTAATTCTCCACCTCTATTATCACCAACCTGCACCACATCATCATCACCACCACCACCTTCATCATCATCGCAGCACTGGCACTGCTTGAGTACTATACAGCAAATTCCAGCCTGGTCCATCGGGCACCCACCCTCATTCAACCTTCTTGCGGCATCACATTTGATTCTCAACGCGGCTTGGAGCGGATTGAACTGGCAAACATCTAGGGGAGGGAAACAAATCAATGCTCGGATCCGAATATAAAAGATTCGAGTGAACATCAAAGCTGCCACTGTGGGTGAGGTCCAGTTTCTATGGTGGAGCCCTTGTTAGCTGCAGCTACTGCAATCCACACACCGTCATTCCGAATCCTCGTTGGTGGTCAACTATATACTTTTACTCATATTCTCTCTCTCTCTCTTTTACTCTCACTTCCGCTCTCTTTTCGACACCTCGATTCTCCATTCTGGTGGATTTGCCACTGACAGTGGACTACAATAGTACTACTACCGTCTACTACCTACTAGGTAAGTCTTCCGACTCGGAGTTCCCTTTGGTGTTCCACTTCCAACTTGGAACAAGTTCAAGTTGTCATGCAAAAGAACATCATAATCCACTCCCTTCAATAATCCCCAAAATTCGGTCGTCTTTTTACAAAGTTGTTACTCCGTACTGCCACTGCTCTCTCCCAGCCACCTCTTTTCCCTTCCTTTTGTTATTGTTCTCGTCCTAACTCCTATCCCCATCCATCCCGATATTTCCCTCGTACACTACTACTACCTTTGGGAGGGAAAAAAAAAGCAAAAGAAAAAAAGAAAAAAAGAAAAAAAGAAAAAAAGAAAAGCAATCCTTTGAAGCCAAGCACAGCAAAAAAAGCAAAAAAAATACCCATCCATCAAAATAAACCCAACCCAGTGAATTAACTTGATTTGCTGAGTTTAGATTGCCTCTAAAAAGCTCCGATCCTCGTGGAATAAATCGACAATTACCAACTCCCCGCGTCCGTCCGCATTCTTGAGGGTCGCGTCGATCCTTGGCCACCGTGACCAAAGACTCGTTTCCGATCCCGAACCCGTCTTTCCTCTTTCCTCCTTCCGGATCGTCGGGGACACACTGAGTGTCATGGAAATCGTCTAAACTTCCTTTCCTTTTTTCCTTTTTCTCTTTTTCCTTTCTTAGTTTCTGGGAGAGAAAAGAAGAGAGGTAAAAAATCAAAGAAAGAAAAACAAAGATCAAGAAGAAGCAGAGGACGTCGACGAAGAACATAATAAGACGGGCAATCATGGATCCCGAGGCAGCTCGTGAGCTGCTTGAGTACCTGCGAACATGGTACCCCGTTGTGCTTCTCGTTCTTTTCGTCCTGGCCTTTGTGGTCAATACTATGGTTCTTGCTCGTACGGCAAACCAGGATGATGCGCAGAATATCGGCCCTGGTGGACGTCCGCTACCCCGAAGGTCCCGTAGCCCGTCGGCTCTGAAGAAGACCCAGGCCTTCTCCGGGACCGTCAAACAGTGCTTCAACTGGCTTTCAGCTGGCATCCTCCTGACATTCCTCTCTGATTCCATCATCTATGTCTCTCATGTGGTAATTGCCAGGTCGGAGCAATGGTGGCGGGGTCAGTCGGTGGTGGTACGTTGAAACGCCCCTCTCCCGGGGTGTTCATGCGGGCGAAATTTGCCGCCCCCTCCAAAGATACCAAGGCTAACTAATCCTATTGCAGATCTACATCGTCGGCTCTTTTTTCGTCTATGCGGTTATTTTGATGACCCTGCTCGATACTAATCCTTCCCCGACCGTCGCCCAATTCGCCTGCTGGTCCGTCGCTATCCCTATCGAACTCGTTATCCTTAGCACCTCCCTCTCGTTTTACACCTCCGTCCATCATGAACCCATCGTCGGAGATCCTAAAGGTGGTCGGCTTCGTAAAAGCATCACTACTTGGGAGAGCATGGAAGTAGTCTCCAACAGTGTCCGAATCCTGTTTCTTTTCGCCCTAGTCCTCCTCTACATCTGCAACTCCTTCACATTCAAGAGTCATGACGAGAACTCTCACCACGGTGTCAATGGTGCTTCCGAAACTACCGGGCTTCTAGACTCGGCAGGCGCAGAGAATGGTCACCCCAATGGTCATACCAATGGCCACGCCTATGGTTCAACGAATGCGGCTCCACGATCGGAAGCGAAACCTCAAGATCCCTGGGTTCGCCCCACAACCATGCCCTCCACAAGCTGGTGGGAGTACCTCAGTGGTTATTCCTTGTTCTTCCCGTATCTATGGCCATCGAAGTCTCGGCGTCTCCAAATTGTCGTGGTGCTTTGCTTCATCTTGCTGGTCCTGCAGCGGGTTGTCAACGTCCTAGTCCCCAATCAGGTTGGAGCAATCACCACAGCCCTGGCGAGACAGCAAGAGTCGAATACCTTCCAAGTCCCTTGGCTTCAAATCTTCCTTTATGTCGTCTATCGATGGCTCCAGGGTAGCCAGGGACTACTGGGCTCTCTGCGCTCAAGCCTTTGGATCCCGGTCAGTCAGTATTCTTACATGGAGCTTTCCACCGCCGCCTTTGAGCATGTTCATGGCTTGAGCCTGGACTTCCACCTAGGAAAGAAGACTGGCGAAGTGCTCTCGGCATTGAGCAAAGGCAGCTCCATCAATACATTCCTGGAACAAGTCACCTTCCAGGTGGTCCCCATGTTGATCGATCTGGTCATTGCAATTGGGTATTTCCTTGTGGTCTTTGACGTCTATTATGCTTTAGTTGTGGGAATCTCAACATTTGGCTACCTTTACGTCACCGTTCGTATGGCTCAATGGCGAGCCGAGATGAGAAGACAAATGGTCAATGCTTCCAGACAAGAGGATGCTGTCAAGTACGTCTACGGCTTTATGATATCCTCTCCAGTTTTATTATCTTGCTGGGGATAACTAACATCGGCTTCTTGATTTTAGGAACGACTCGATGGTATCTTATGAAACGGTGAAGTACTTTAATGCGGAACAGTACGAGTTCAACCGATACCGAAACGCCGTTGGCGATTTCCAAACAGCAGAGTATCACGTCTTATTTTCACTGACACTGCTCAACACTTGTCAAAATACTGTATTCATGATTGGTCTTCTCCTCACTTGTTTCATTGCCGCCTACCAAGTTGCAACCGGCCAACAGGAGGTGGGCCGTTTTGTCTCTCTATTGACCTACATGGCTCAACTCCAGGGACCATTGAACTTCTTTGGCACCTTCTACCGGTCGATTCAGTCTGCCCTGATCAATGCGGAACGTATGCTGGAGCTTTTCCGTGAGCAGCCTACAGTGGTTGATAATGCACGCGCTACCCCATTGGCTATGTGCAAGGGCGACATCAGATTCCAGAATGTTGAATTCTGTTATGACGCCCGGAAGCCAGCATTGAACCAACTGTCATTCCACTGCGAGCCTGGAACTACTACCGCTTTAGTGGGAGAATCTGGCGGAGGCAAATCAACAGTATTCCGGCTTTTGTTCCGCTTCTACAACGCCGAGAAAGGCTCCCTGCGTGTTGATGGACATGATGTTCAGGATATCACTATCGACTCTCTACGCAAACATATTGGCGTGGTTCCGCAAGATACAGTTCTTTTCAACGAGACACTGATGTACAATCTGAAGTATGCGAACCAAGACGCCTCTGATGAAGATGTCTACCGGGCCTGCCGTGCCGCCAGTATCCACGACAAGATCGAGGCATTCCCTGATGGATATAACACTAAGGTTGGAGAGCGAGGTCTCCGGCTTAGTGGTGGTGAGAAACAACGCGTGGCAATTGCCCGTACTATTCTGAAGAACCCAAGGATCATTTTGCTTGATGAGGCGACTGCGGCTCTTGATACCGATACGGAAGAGCATATTCAACGAGCTCTCTCCACTCTTTCTCATGGCCGAACCATGCTTGTGATCGCTCACCGTCTCAGTACAATTACAACAGCGGATAAAATTCTGGTCCTGGCAGATGGTAAAGTCGCTGAAAGCGGCACCCACGAGGAGCTCCTGGCCATGAAGGGTCGCTATGCCAGCATGTGGCGGAAGCAGATTCGGGCACAGAAGGCCGCTGCAGAAGCCCAGGTTCTCCAAGACCGTGCGGAGCGTATTCGCAACGCAAACAGCAGCGATGACAGCTCCAGTCAGTCGGATGAGGACCGAAATGCTACTCGCCCTGCCCACTAGGTTTTCGCGGATGGCCTGTATAGACCTCTCAATTTTCAACAACCAGACCTTCACTGATCTTTGTCTTTCGATGTGTGCATACGCCCTTTTCCCCTTCAACCCCTTTTTTTTCTGATCGAGAAAACCAAAAAGTGTGGGGATGTAATGTGTTTCGAAGAAGTTGGGATGACATGAGTCCTGGGCTTGCTATAGCAGCCCTTCCCCATCTTTCTAACCTTTTTTGTTTTCTTTTCGGGACTTTCCATGTTGGTGTCTGGTTCTCTCTCTCTCTTCTCGTTTTGCTATCCATTCATTGCAATTTCTGGCGTTTTTCTCAGGGCTTTACGACGCGTACGACATGGTCCTTGTCCCTGTTTCATATCAACCTGGTGCAGTACGGTCACAATTGGGACACCCGGAAATAAAAAAACTAGATTAATCACTAGGGCCGCCGAGACGGATATATTAATATAAAGGACATCCAATCAATGAAACAAGCGCGAGCAGTTCATGATCATCAAATCCAGCGTATTTGTAATAGCTTCAAGATGTTAGGTAGGTATCTGATAAGAGTAGTTCCAAGCTAAGTAGTCGCGTCCAGATGGTCGGGTGGATGCCAAGCCCCCGGTAGCTTTTCGACCCAGGGTCACGGTTCCCCCAACTTCACCTTCGCCGGGCTTTTTTCCAACTCCACGAACTTTTGGAATTTGTCTATATACTATAGTACGGCGATTAGCTTCTGCTAGCCACGGCCCTACAACCTCAGAAATGCAATCGCCATCCCCTCAACTCCTTCGCGCACTGCGAACATCTCTCACCAGCGCCTCAAACACTTTAACCCTCCGAGCCAGCGCATCCCGATTCCGCGCAGTCCCATCTAATGCCTCGCTCTGCGCGGCCGTGAACACGCCATCCTCAATCCCATCCGCCTACCGCCACAATAGCTCGGCAGCTCGCTCATCTCACCCGGCTCGCTTGATCCCACGCTCCCACACGCACAAACCCATCAGTTCCGACCGCGGCCCCGAGTCTGGTGAAGATACGCAAACGAATCTCGATGAGCTAAACGTGCTGGGTGGTATAAACCCCCCTGTAGCAGCAGTCGACGCCACGCTGGAAGACGGGTTCGATTTGAGCAACGGAGTTCACCTGAGAGGCGGGAACGGATTGCTCCTGGTCGGTGGCGAGCCATTCGCGTGGCGTCCCTGGAAGGCTATCAAAGGCGCGGCAAATGACAGCGCGGCCAAAGCAGCTATGGTTAACGCCAAAGGCCAATTTGAGGTGCCTGAGGAAGTCTGGAATATACTGAGTATCGTGTGGCCTCGTCCAGGTACGTTAAACGTTAGATTTCTGTCAAATCGTTTCCGATTTCGCCATGAACCACCTGATTAGGCGGGTCGTGTCCCGGTCATATGGCCCGATCTACCGTTCTACGACGCTAGTAGAGTCGGAGTGAATTGAGGTTACGAGTTGATTTTTTTTGGGTTCTTTGCTGACTTCTTGTGCAGATATACTTGTTCTTGGTCTTGGTGCAACCCCTTTGGCTTTGTCTCCTGAGACTAAGCGTCACATCAATTCTTTGGGAATTCGTGTGGAGCTCCAGGATACCCGGAATGCTGCTGGGCAGTTTAACCTGTTGGCTACGGAACGGGGAGTGGAGGAGGTTGCTGCAGCGATTCTTCCTATGGGCTGGAAGGGACGCAAATAAGATGTTGAGGCGCTTTATATAGTCGATTACCATTGAAGAATCTCCTACTCATCACCCATACATATACGTAGTTAATCAAACCGTTTGTTCTTATGTACTGAAGAGCCCTTTCCTGCATACCATAGTGTACCATTGAGTACTCAGGGTACCCTAGGGTAGCTAGGGTCATCAGACTGAATCGATATATTCACGTGATACCAGCCACCAGTCAGCTCACATGACTAATCTTGGCTGCCCCACAGTACCACCTTAGGATAACGGCCAGGGACGATCCTGGGGGTCTGGGGCTATGAACCCTTGACGACCCTCCGACATCACCTCCAACTTATCATCATGGCGCGGGACGATCTTTCTCCGGCGCCGCGTATCTCATCTGAGCATTCATCTATGCATATTGCGGAGGAAGATGAATCCTTGTTGACCGGTGAGGCGACTAGGCACAACGAAAGGCCTCAACAACGATGGCGTCTGTGGAGAGAGATTGGTTTATTTGCTTGGGCACTTATCGCCACAGTACTCGTTATCATACTTGCAGTCGTCTTCCAACATGAGTCTTCAAAGAATCAAACTCCCCCGAAAGACAACTGGGGCCCCGGCGCTAAACCGACCGGCAAACGTAACTTGATCTTCATGGTCTCCGATGGAATGGGTCCGACCAGTCTCTCATTAACGCGAAGCTTCCGTCAGCACACTGAAGGTCTACCTATTGACGATACACTCATTCTAGACCAGCACCTTATTGGTCAGTCCCGAACACGATCTAGCAACAGCCTTGTCACGGATTCCGCAGCTGGCGCCACAGCCTTCTCCTGTGCACACAAGAGCTACAACGGAGCTATCTCGGTGCTCCCCGATCACTCCCCATGCGGAACAGTTCTCGAAGCTGCAGCGCTAGCCGGATACAAGACTGGATTGGTTGTTACAACTCGGTTGACAGATGCCACACCTGCATGCTTTGCCTCGCACGCAAACTTGCGACAATATGAAGATAGTATTGCTCAGCAGGAGGTGGGAGAACATCCCCTGGGCCGTGTCGTTGATTTCATGTTGGGAGGTGGCCGATGCCACTTCTTGCCCAACTCCACGGAAGGAAGTTGCCGAGGAGATGACCGAGATATCGTTGAAGTGGCCTCAAAGAAGGGATTCCACTACTTGCATGATCGAGCTGGATTCGATGCGCTCAACGGTGGTGCCAATGTTGAGTTGCCGCTGCTGGGTCTCTTTGCTGAAAAGGACATTCCTTACGAGGTTGATCGTCGTTTTCAGGATGATATCTATCCATCCCTGGAAGAGATGGCTCGTACTGCGCTGACTGCGCTCAGCGAGGCAACTCAGGATAGCGAACAGGGATTCTTCTTGATGATTGAAGGTTCACGTATTGACCATGCTGGCCATGGCAATGACCCCGCTGCCCAGGTTCATGAAGTGATGGCATATGACAAGGCTTTCGCAGCTGTTGTTGATTTCTTGGAGAAGGACTCTACCCCTGGTGTTCTTGTCGGAACCTCTGACCACGAAACCGGTGGTCTCGCGACCGCTCGGCAACTCCACAAGACCTACCCGGAATACAAATGGCTCCCGCAAGTTTTGGCCGATTCTAAGCACTCTAGCGAATATGCCGGGAACAAGCTGAACGAGCACACCTCAGGCGAAGGGAAGGATGACAGCAACAAGAAGAAGAGATCTTATATCAAGACCCTTCTCAAGGAGGACTTGGGTATTACCGATGCCTCTGACGACGAGATTGAGAGCTTGCTCCACCCCGATCCTCAGGTGTCCAGAAGCTACGTCTTCGCAGACATGATCAGCCGCAGAGCACAAATTGGCTGGTCGACCCATGGTCACTCTGGTATGTAATCGTCCCTAAACCCTGTTCTGAAAGTTTCTCTCGCAAATATTCAAAATACTAATATCAAACCCCCTAGCTGCCGATGTCAACATTTACTCATCGTCCTCGAAAGATGCATGGCCACTAACAGGTAACCATGAGAACATCGAGGTCGGCAAGTTCCTCGCAGACTACCTTGATCTCGATGTCGATGCCGTCACCAAGAAGCTCCAATCTTCCGCGTATTGGTCAACAGATGCAGAGGAGTCCCCCGATATGGAGAAGTACAGCTGGATGGGCGACCCTCTCGGCTCTGATGTTAGAACCGATGGACTGGACACATATCATGGTGATTTCAAGAAGCGGTCTCTATCCGACTCCGACTGCGGATGTGGTGAACTTCACTAGTTATTCCTAGAGGGGTTTTCGGGGTTCTTTTTTGTCATTCTTCGCATTCTCGGCGCTGCATTTAATCTACAATTCAACATTTTCAATACCTAGGTATCTTCAATATATAAGGGGCAATTTACAGAATCACTCTTGTCTGCTATTGTTGCTAACTCATGGATTGGCTTGGATGTTCTCGAATGAACGGTAATTTTGAGGACTTCCAGACTGGCAATTCTACTAGTAGGTGTATGTTCTCTTATTCGACCTTGCAGTAAGAGACCTTCCCTGTCTAGATAATGCATCTAATAGCCTCTTCATACACATAGACAGCCTTCAACCTTTGTAACTTGAAACCACTGGCAACTTCCAAGAGTCTATTAAGTATTCAGAAACCCCTCATCCTGACAAGAAGGACACACCTCCTCAAGATTAAAATGCCACGAAACCACATTCGTAATCTCAAGCGGCCTCCCACCACTCAGCGAGATATTCGTCATTGGTCGTCCCATTTCATCAGCTATGTACCGAGGACTGCAGCTGGGAATATCAGGCTCGAAGGGGAGTTCGTAGATTTCTCGTTCTTGGGGGTCATTGATTCGGTTTAGTTGGCGGAGGGTTTCGCGGCAGAAGAGGTGGATGTAGAAGCATGTATGACTGCATGTGTAGGAGTAGCCTTTGTAGAGACACATTTGATTTCTAGCTCAAGAAGAAGTTGTTCTAGGTTTGAAGTTAGATTTCGGGTTCGTTTTGTCAAGTATCGGGCTCAAGTTGAAGCTGGATATAGGTATCCATGGATAGATACTACTAGTATCTGATGGCTTGTTTCTAAGTACTGGTAGAGTCTGAACTGTACTCACACTTTTGTGTGGTCTCGCGCCTGGTGGGTGTATTGTGTGAATTTGAAACAAACCACAGAACTGCAGCCTAGTAGAAACGTTGCCACGGCCTGAGCCTGAGGGATAATCGGTCTGTGGTGAGTCAAGAGAATGATATGGAATAATTGCCTTTAAGTTCTTCTTCTGTCAGTGAAATTGGAGTCGATGGGGCAAAAGAGATCCATCAAATACACTCTACTAGATGTCTTCAGGTTGTTTATAGCCCCCATTCGGGTGAAGTGAGGAAAGCATCATGTCAGAAAAATCAACAGCATCCAGGTGGGTCTGCATATCAAAGAAAATTCACTCTTTCTTTTCTTCCGGAAGTTTCTGGGACTACGGATCTTCTTGACATGTGATGAATTATTTTAGGGGTTCTAATGCCAGTGATTGTTCGTTGCCAGTGCTCTGAGGAATAGAAAACGGGATATGTGATACGGAGTACTTAGTATAGAACTTGAATGGATACGCTTGGGGAAACGTCCATGGCTGATAGTATTGGATATTAGGACTTATAATTTTACTCTTACTAATTCTACTAGCAAGCCCTAATAACTACCAAGCACAGGTGGTCAATACTAGTAGGATCTCTTGAAATACCACCTTCCCAGGTTAAAGTAGATCACACGAAACAGTTTGTCCCTGCATACTCATTGAAGGTGACAAATGATATTTGCTGTACCTCGCAGCGCAATAACTGGTGGGTTTACTCTAGCTAGCAGAAAGCCAGGATCAAACTTGACCTAGGCTATAACCTGGACGCTTTGACGACCGCATACCTGCATACATACTACCTAGGAAACTGATATAGCACACACCTGGGCACAAAATTACTAAAGAATCAATAGTTTGAAAGAAGCTAAGTTCGATTCATTCTTCCTACTAGTACTAGTGGTATCTATGCATTCGGCTATCGTTGGGATGATGAGCATACTTATCGCACTAGCAGTATCTGTCTTGGTGCCATAACTTACTGCTGTATTCATAGTAGTATTAGTATAAATCATACCTAGGTATCCATGATCCTGCCATAACTATTGTACCTACTACTAGTAGTAGTATTACTATGCAAAGGGTCGTGCCTAGGTGGAGGAAAGCAGGTATCACATCTGGGCAACGGCCCATCTATTGATGGCGAACGTACTAGCATTTATGGAAGTGGCCTCTACCTTCACCGCTCTATAAAAAGGAATAAACACCCCCTTTCCGTAGTAAATTAATGGGAACCTCAATCCAAAGTTTTGACAGAATAAATATTGACAGCAGTCATGATCTGTCTGAGCCTGATATGAAAAATATTCCAAGGTTGTCGCTACTATTGTGTTGTTGAGAAAAGAAAAACTGCTTAGTTAGACAAATCCAACTTCCACTTCAACCCATACGTGGACTTTTTCGCTTTTGTCTCTCTCATATGTATGCATACATACAGATATGTCATACTAAAAGTGACGATCTTGTGGAGACCAATCGCGCAAAGTTTCCTCCAGGCTTGAAAAATAAGAGTCCAAGAAGGTTCAAGTTTATGCCAGAAATGGATCCTGGCTATTCCCACTTTACGCACTGACGAGGAACTGGCACCAACCTTAGTTTATCCACCTGCTTAATGCTGAATTTGCAATTTTCTTGATGATGTGTATCATTCAAATTATCTCTCACAGGTCATCATGATGTTCCTCACAGAATGTTTTATCTATCAAGATCCCGCGCTCTCCGCAATTGCCCCCACGTGGATGGGATACGAGAGACGGGTGAAACAGTGGAGCTACGGTGATCCTGCAGGGGCCTTTTCAGCGTATCCAACCAGAAGAAATCTTCCCGTGCAGAAATCCACACCAGGTAATGCCCCTGCATATCAAGTAGCTTGACTGAACGTCTGCTCTTATACCTAGGTAGGTATACGGAGTACGAAGTACAAGTAGTGGGGATAGGTCGATGAAATAGTACTGTACTATGAAAAGGGGCAGGTAAGAACTGGAGGAATTACGCATGAGTACGGGGTACAGAGTACATATCTTAGTACAGCTAGCCCCGTAATGAACTCTATACTAATGCAGATCGAGAAGTTGGAAAGTATTGAACGAGAAGATTTTCAATTGAAATAAGACCACCCATTATCCCAGGACCCCTCAATTTGGAGGGGAAAAAGACATTTTCCAAACATGTGCAGGAAATTCCCCATTGGGGTGTGTTAAAGTACATCAAACAGAAGCATAATCAAACAGCGTGGCCGTGGACGGGGAAAACGCCGTGGTATTCAAAAAAGACATGAGAAGGATATAATGTGGACATATGCGATCAAGACATGACATAAGAGTCGGTAACGAAAAGAAAAAAATAAAGGTAAGAAATGAAAAAGAGAAACGACACAAGTGTCAAAGATGGTGTTCATTAGGTTTGATCAAAAATGGTCAAGTCGAGAAGCGGGCCACGCAAAAGGACATGCAGAGAGAAAGGAAAGAAGAAGAAAAATACACTCGATATGTATTGAAGTATCGAACGAGAAGTTATAACTCCGAATCTTGGAGGGGGATATAGTATAAACCCGGGAGGGGCATATTTACAGCGTTACCAGAACAACAACAGCAACGAGGACAGCGAAGAGAGATCCTCGCAGGGCACGCTCGTTGACGGCGGGGGCACCGTTGTTCTCGCCGCCCTGGCTGAAACCAGTGGTGGTGGCAGCGGCGCCGCTACCGCTGGAAGTCGAGCTACCGCTGCCACTGCCGCTGCCGCTGGTGGTGCTGCCACCGGACATACCGCCAGAGCCACCACCGTTGTTGGTGGGGACACTGTCGCTGCTGTTACCGGAGGAGCTAGAGCTGCTGTTGCTGTCGTCGGCGCCGAGGTCCATGTTCAGACCAGTGGCACCGAGGGAGCCCAGAACGGTGTCGTTACCAGTGATAGCAATATCAGCCTCCATGGCAGAGTCGCTGGTGTAGATGTAGGAGGAGTTTCCGGACTTCTTGGCCTCAGAGGGGGGATCGTAGCACTCGACATCGACCTGGCCGATAGTGGCGTAGTAGTAACCCTTGTCCTTGATATCCTCGCTGTCCCAGTCGATCTCACCACCAGCCCAGTCGATGGTACCCTGGGCGTTGCTGGCCTGGCCGGCGGGCCACAGAGACATCTGGAGACGAGCGGGGGTCTGGGGGTACTGGTAGCGGTTGGCGGTCTCGTTCCAGGTATCGGACTTCTTCAGGGTACGCTTGACGTCGCCGTCGACAATCCACTGGGTCTGGTCGGGCTGCCAGTCGATCTCATAAGTGTGCCAGGTATCGAAAGTATCGGAACCGTCGACGGAGGCGTTGCCGCTGTTGTGCCAGTCCAGCACACCTTGCCAGTAGTAGTTGGTCTGAACGTTGCTCAGGTCGGCACCAACCCACTCATAGTCGATTTCGTCCTTGACATCGGAAAGCAGAATGAAAGCAGTGACAACACCCTTGCCGCGGCTGGACTTGATCTTTCCGGAAATCTTACCATACCAGATGTAGTGGTTGTTGGCGAAGAGGGTACCGACGGATTTCTTAGGCATGGTCATGACAAGGTTGCCATCTTCAGACTTGGGGAAACCGCTGTAGGTCCAGTCGGCGTCGGAGGCGTTTCCAAGGTACTTGGTGTTCAGAATGGTGTTGTCGAGGTCATCCCACTTGTAGCTCTTGTTCTCACAGACGGGCATAGGAGCGCACGAGTCGACAGAGAAGGAAGACTGGGGGTCGCAACCACCCAGACAGTATGCGCCAGTACCACACTCACCATATTCTATATTCGATTAAAAAAAAGAAGAGATTAGCGTCATTGTCGCGAGATATTGCGATTACATGTTTCACATCAACCTTACCCTAACCTAGGGTAGTAGTAATCCGGGGGAAAGATAACTCACGGGAACAGCAAGGCTTATCCTTAGGGCACTGGCTGCTGGAGCTGCATGAGGCCGCAGCCCAAGCGGTAGCCGACAGGGCTAGGAGAGAAGTCACGAAACGGACCATCGTGATGTTGCAAGATTATGTATAGAGAAATACTTCTTTGGGGTATGTGACGGGTGGGTATTGTATGTGCGTTTGGGGGCAAAAAATTACCACAGAATGTACAACGAAGGGGGGGGGGGAATTTCGCAGCAAATTCGATGATTTGAATATTGGGGAGGAGGAAAACACCACAGACAAACGAGCGAACTGTGGGAATTAATGAAGGGAATAGAGGAGAAAACGAGACCTCTTAAACGAAGGACACAAAAAAAGACTTGTGGCGATGAAGAAAAGAGAGAACCAGAACGGAAGGGGGAGGGAAGGGCTCTAACTACATAAGTAATGCAATGGGCTATTAGGGTACCATAAGGTCTGTGAAGAGTGATGGTAATGGGAATACCAGGGCCTTACCCGGATGGTAAACAACCAGGGAATTGCGGGTGATACTAACTGAAAAGAGGAGAAACCCTTATCATAACAACCAATTAAAGAAGGTAAAAAACAGGGATTGGACTTGCTAAAGGATCCCAAGGTTAAAAGTTGCAGACCATTGACATTGGCTACTCCACCGGTCCACCCCAGAGTCTGTGCGGTTGTCATTGGTGTATTGTAATTACAGGGTATTAACCACACGTGCTGGTGTGAACATTGTCCATTTTATCACTGAAAATGGAGTGTATTTACCCTAGGTTGTAGAGTGGTGGTGGTGTAAACTCTCCGGTATTCTGTATTCTTGACAGACATCAGGTATGTCAACATCGTCAGAGCCATCTTGCTATCAATTATGTGAAGTAGAGGAAGTCAAGTCTTCACTTACCCTACCCTACCTATTCTTACAATGACGATAAGATGGAGAAAGGGACCTATAAGGGACTCCATTTCCAACCGGATCCATGCCCGTGCTCCCACTGGACGCCACTTGAGACATTTCCCCTCCCCAGGTGTTTGTGCCGATATTTCTTAAGACATGATCCTACGGAACGGAGCCTTGTACCAATAATCGGGGCAAAAAAAATCAGTCTTTTGTACTTTCTTTTGTGCTGCGCTCCATACTGTACGCACTATGAACACCCTTTCCCCACGCCTTGCACCTGACCATACCGTACCATGGGCTTTAATCAACGGATCTAATCCGCTTCACTTTTTATACACTTGAATTGAATTTCTCTGCCTGATCCAAGTCTTGAGATTGAGTATCCATAGATAGCTACTAGCTACCCTATGAGATTTTGAGTCGTCCTGGTATACCTACCTCTCCTGGCTGTACCCTATTCATACCTCCACTTTCGAGTTTGCCACACAGCCAGTGCCCAGCTGGTCTTCCCCCCTTTCCCTCCATTCGGACTCGGAACTCTCCACGGCGCTAACCGACCAGAACTAAAGAACTCACCTTGCTTAGCTTCCTTCCAGAGCTCTTCGATCCATTCCAAGACTCCATTTTCCTTGTTCAACAAATTTCAAATAATTCAAAAAGAAAAAAAAAAATTGGGGGCGTTAGGTAAGATCTTGAGTGTATCGCCTGGGCGCCAACTTGCCCAGGTCGCTTATGACGTGCCCAGTATTTGCCCAGTATCTAGGCAAAGCAGTATCGAGCTCGGCCAAGAATCTCCTCCAAAGGGATGTATGTGATGTACCCTTATTTATGCGGAGTTGATTTCCTCGTGCTGGATTGAGAGATCAACTGCCTCCCCCAAGCAACGCAGGAACGAGCAGTTGTCGATCCAGTGTAACGGAACCTTGTTCGATCCGACCAGCCAGTAAATGCTCGCAGGTCGCATATCCACTTTCGGAGGTGCACTGCCGATCGCTTGGAGAACAGGTGCACTTTTTGGGTTTTGGGGCCAAAAAAAGTCAGGGGGAGAAGCCAAAGCCTTGAATGCAAAATGCCAACACTTTTCCAAGATGTAGTGGATTGTCCTAGGGTTAGTGTAGTTGGAGGCACTGCTCGGCCAAGATAAGCTCGATTCTCGCGGCAACCATTACATTTCTTCCAGAAGGAATGTGAACTCTCTATTCTTGTTTACATCGGTGGCTGTTTGTTGTCCGACCCTGGAATGTGTCACTCCCAGAGGTAAGGAGAAGAAGGAGGGGGGGATTTTCATCAAACCCAAAGAAGGGACTACTACACATACATGTACACTGAGAGTGAGGGAGAGAGAGAGAGAGAGCGTGTGTGTGTGAGTGCATACAGACTCGTACAGCATCTGTACGCGTGCATGAAAGAAGGGACAATTGGTCTGTGCCACCTTTTCATTGGCAAACGCGTCTTACAGCATGACGCTGCCCAGGTATAGTCATACGTACTCCACGTCTTGTGTACAACCCACACCACACTGCGTGTATCGTACGGTGTGATTGCAATATCCACCTGTAAGCTAGCGCGCTAGGTGGTTATGTAGTTGGTTAGTTCAAGTTGGTGGAAATGAAGTCCGCGCCATCTGAATTGGCGAACGCGTAGCTTGCAGGAGTGTCATGAATATCACTATCTTACCTGAAACGGTTTAATCTATTGGCTGGGATCAACTGATTAAAACATAATTTCGATGAAGCGGATGATGTCCAATTGGAAGATCTCGAGTAATGAATCGGCTTTATTGTTACCTCCCGCTTTTCCAGATTACTTTTAGTGCAATGAACTTCTAACGGCTACAACTTGAAGTCTTCGCAAACATTCTTATCTCCGAGTCGGCATCTTCCGACCTCCCTTCTCCGATTCAATTATCAATTCCGCAAGGTGCTGAACGCATCTTGCTATCCATTCAATTCAGAAAGCTGGTCGGACACACGGAGTAGAATTAGGAATACACGGAAGGCTTTTCTTCGGCCATCGTCTAAGAAGGTGTTTGTTCTGCGATTTAATCTCAGACAGTCTCAGAATCATGTCTTGGACTATCACTTTTTGACTTGATTCTAACACTAGCGACCTTTTCTCAAGGTTCTGGCAATTGTGCATTCTTCCTCGATTCAATCTCCATTGCATCGGAATCTAAGATAATGCCAAGGCCAAAGAAGACAGGTGCTAGTAGTTGCTTGCTTGTCAGTTCCAGCGTCCAACTCGAACATGATTGGTATACTACTACTAGTAATTACTAGTTACTATTGAGTAGTAGCTAGTATAAAATCATTGAATATTGAAGTTGCTCATGTGGGAGCACACTCGAAAGGTCAAGTCCAGACTTGGCCGATCATTTGAGGGAGAGTCCACACATTCACTCAAGCTGCTTCCAGGACCACAGGAATATTGGAATATAGCCCAGAGCTGGTAGCACCGCCCATGAATTTCTAGATACAGTGCCGGTTCTCAAGACCAGTGTAGATTGCGGTCAATTCTGCTTCATATACGGCCTGATAATCTTGAAGATACTGTGTCGGGAAGCCATGGTCTATACTGAGAGTTACTGGTAACTACTATCACATGTAGTTGTCGACAACTCTGGAGATATTGACCTTTATGCCAACGACCTGTTCAAGTTGACACACGCTGACCTCGGGATCTTACCTTGGGACGCGTTGTTCTACAATTGTACTAGGTTTCTACAGTGTACATATCGATTTGACCGGCCACCACACGTCGATTTGGCTGTCTACTACTAGTACAATTGTATAGACGGTACGTTGCATGCTTAGCGGGATACAATTTTCAAATAAAATAAACACGGTATTCGAACAAATTCAATACTTAAATGAATACAGTATTTGAACTTGAACTACTTAAAAAGAATGCAGCATTGAGCAGAATACAGTAGTGATACCGTATTCGAAGTACATTGAAGCGCATTTCGAACATCAGCGAGGGTAGCTTTATTTTTTCTTTTTGTTCGAAGACAGAATATCATCCAGATACTCACTATAGTAGGGGATTGATACACACTAGTAGCTCTATCGAATATCACAGTCTGTCTGAAAGCATGAAGAGCAATTTGAACACAAAGTTTTCAAGTTGTATGTCGATACTTGACGTGAAACATCTATGTTGCGTGGAAAATGGTGATTTATCACTTGCACCGCTACTACGAGTGCGCCCAAGGTCGCTTTTTTTTTTCTCAATTTCAAAATCGATGCTCTCTACTGAGCTTCATTATATGAAGAAAAAGAAATTGATTACAAGTGGAAATAACTCGATTTCTTCAACGGGAGGATTCTACGAATTCCATAGAAACAAACATGTTTCTTGTCATCCATGGATAGTACTTAAGATGCTCTGACTTGTACCAGTACAACCTCTATTAACGGAACATAATCTAGAACTAAGAAGCCGACTTGAAAATGGGAATCGAGTGATCTGAGTTGACAGCATAGATTCGCCGGAGCCTCGATCTAGGAATATCTTTGGTACTGCTACATATGTAGTACTAGTTAGTATAATACTATAGTTATCTAGAGCAAGACCTGAAGGCGGCTTAACTTGAGTCGTTGATCAATGTCAGCCGTTGTTTCCTGCAGTGGTTCGAGTCCTGATTTGGCTTCTCGAAGCACTGCTTCAATGTTCAAGTTCTACTACACTAGTAGTTACAACCGATAATGGAAACCTACTAGAAATAGCAGTAATAATTATACATTGAAAGTCTCACACACACACCTGGTTGACCAGGTGGAAACTTGAAATAATGTACTAGTAGTAGTAATTGGAGTTAATAAAATGTGGTTCTAATATGGTTCTAATATGCTTTGAATATGCTTTGAATATGGTATTCACACCATTTTCGCCAAATACCATATTTGACTTAGAACAATTTGAATAGCAACACCATTGGTTCATTGTTTCAAGTTGAATATGGTATTTGGCGATTATAGTGTGAATACCGTATTCGAAGCATACACTAATTCCAAAGTTGCCTGTGGGCGCAATGGCTTCCATGAGCTAATACTACTATCAACACTGGAACCTTAAAAAAATGTTGCAAATGTGCCTTGAACGTGCACACATAAACTAGTAGCTCATAGTGTTACATAGTAATAAGAGCCCTGGAGCCGTTGCTATTTCCGTTGACAGTTTGGATGTCCAGGCAACTTGGGTGAGAGGGAGAAATTAAGCCCCCCAATGGTGCCTCC
>AOTG01000318.1:0-138728 GCA_000347475.1 Penicillium paxilli ATCC 26601
CGGGGACAGCAGGGGCAGTGGTGTGCACAGCAGGCACGGGCTGGGGAGCCTTGGAGGGGGCCTTGCTGGGGACGACCTTGCTGATGGTGACGGGGATCTCGTCACACTTGGTGCAGACAGTGGTGCTGGTCAGAGTGATGGTGCTGGTCTCGGTGACGGGAACAGTCCAGGTGCTGGAGCCAGAGGTGACAGTAGAAGAGGTGACTGGATAAAATGTTAGTATATCAGGTCGAGAGCTTTATATTGCATGAGTATCAAGACATACCAGGGCAGGAGGTGGTCACGACAGTGATGGTCTTGGTGGTGGGCTTCACGGGGGTGACGTGAGGCTTAGTGGTGGTGGTGCAGGGGCTAGTCGACGGGGTGGTGCTGTGGTGAGTGGTAGTCGGCTTGGTGGTGGTAGTGCACGGGGTGGTGCTGTGGTGGGTGGTGGTAGGGGTGTGGTGGGTGGTGGTAGTAGTGGTTGAAGAAGTGGTGGTGGTGCAGGGGGTAGACCACGAGTGGTGCTCGTCAACGGGACGAACAAAGTTCTCACCACGAGCGACAACACCGGCGAGGGCCGGGCTGGCAGCAAGGGCCACAAGAGCAATGGAAGGAATCATTTCGAGAGATTGAAGGTTAACCTTTGAAAAGCGAGCTTGGAAAAGATGATAACGAATGAAGTTGATGTGGGAAAAAGAAAGTTCGAGGACCGAGGAGGACATGCAACCTTTTATGCTCTGTCAAACGGATGTAGGATCCATATCAGGTCGTGACGGAGTAGGCTACTATGGTATCGCATAGCAGAGGAAAAAAGCTGTCCTGATCCACATCTTGTCGTCCAAAGCTGAAAGCAGGAACGGTGACAGTGGAACCATGGCTGTCAAAGGCACGGAAGGATCGTGATGGGATGAAAATTTTGAGCGATGAGACGTCAATGTGGTGGATTGAGATGCAAACGTGACATCCTGTAGTATCATTTTATCCAGTAGTCCATTGAGGCTCCACCAGATGTCCTAATGCGGAAATCCATCATGCAGAACCGCTGTGATCGTCGATGAGTGATCTGCAATATCAGTTTGCATGCTAGATTGATTGAATGAGGATTTGCATATGCTCATAATCCAAGATATATGATATCTAACTTCGAATATGTGTGGATGGGCAGATCATTCAAGAGACCGTTGGAGTTAAGACCCAGGAACGACAAATAAACAACGATTGTATTCAGAATCCGAGAGCAGTGATACCAGGATGAATGCGGAAGCTCCCAAAGGCCTAAGTCGGCCCCAACCGCTAGTGGATCGGGATCAAAAGACGAAGACCATCCAGTGAATCCGCAATCTTGATTGCGGGGGTTTGATTCTTAGAAGCTGCTTCGCCGCCGCTGGAAAGTGTCAACCATGCCGGTCTAAGGCAGAGCCCGAGCAGACTAATCGGAGGCTTTCCTCTATCCTTTAGGAATGTAAATTATGGCTTTGGCAGTAGTGCCTTCACATCATTGGTGATTCCCGTCTGGAATGCTAGGTGGACACCTGGCCAGCTGGCCGCCAAAGGAGATCCCGTCTAAGGAGCGATCGTTTTCACCAGTGAAATACGGTAGTGCACAAAAATCTGCAGCAAACCAGGACCTGTGGCCATTCCGAATCCATGACGAGGCGATAGATAACTTGACACCGGATTGGACTTTGGTTTGGTCTCCACTAGCTTGGTGAGGAGAAGCCCCCAAACAGGAACAATTGAAAATTCTGTCTCTGATCAACCCTAGAGAAGGTTTAATCTGGTTAGTCATATAATTGGGGAGCATAATGTTTCCTTATTCAATATGAACAAGTGGAAGTCTTGTTGTCATCCAGGGGAACTTGATTGCTGGCAGGTACGCAGCCAAATTGGCCGCAAACGGCAAGGGGAGAACATCAGGTAGAAAAATCTGACCCTGGGGACTTTGAGTCAAGATGGATCTTATTGAGCCTTGCAACCCTCAGGTGTCGAGAGTGGCAAGTACAGAGGTACCTTAAGGTATCAAATAGAGAGAGCATCTGAAGTCAAAACGCGTCGTCCGTTTGCGGGCATATAGTTCTGATGCACGTGACTTAGGGCTTTAGCGCGACGACGCGTCTCACGCGTCCCCGCCGAGTCGCCTTCCCATTTGGGCAGCGCGGCCTCATCCATCGCATCTACAACTCAACTGCCTGCCATGCCACACCCCGTGTCGCCCACTGCTTCGCCCAAGAGGGATGACGAGGAGCTCCCGGATGCTCCTGTCGAAGAGACTAAAGAAAATGGCGTCAAAGTGGAGGATCTTTTCAATGACGACTCGGATGAGGAGTTTCCAACTTCCACCGCGCAAGACGTGAAGATGGAGTCGTCACCGGCTCCTGCGCCCGAACCTGCTCCAGCCCCGGCGGGCGTTGATTCGGATGTCATGCTTGCCTTCTACCAGCGACTCTTTCCCTTCCGCTATCTATTTCAATGGCTAAACCATGGGATTGTTCCGACACGAGACTTTGGAAACCGAGAGTTCGCCTTGACTCTTCAGAATGACGCCTATCTCCGATACCAGTCGTATCCTACCGCTGATCTGTAAGGCGTCACGCTCTGAATTTTGACTACTTGGTCTCTGTGAGATGAAT
Source organism: Penicillium paxilli ATCC 26601 (assembly GCA_000347475.1). Taxonomy (NCBI): domain Eukaryota; kingdom Fungi; phylum Ascomycota; class Eurotiomycetes; order Eurotiales; family Aspergillaceae; genus Penicillium; species Penicillium paxilli. The sequence continues at coordinate 2,613 of AOTG01000318.1, forward strand.
ATCCGTCTAATCATGAACTATAGCTTCCGGAAGGATATCCTGAAAATGAACCCGTCTCGATTCGAAATCGGACCCGTGTACAGCACCAACCCTCGCGATCGCAAGACCCTTCGAGGTGGACAAATGAAACCTATTGCCAAAGAGCTCGTTTTCGATATTGATATGACCGATTACGATGATATTCGAACGTGTTGCCAGGGAGCCAATATCTGCCACAAGTGCTGGGCTTTTGTTACAATGGCGATCAAGGTCATCGACGCAGCTTTGCGGGACGACTTCGGGTTTGAACATATTCTCTGGGTATACTCCGGTCGTCGTGGTGCTCACGCCTGGGTTTGTGACCCACAGGCGCGCAACTTGTCAGATGATCGACGCCGGGCAATCGCTGGTTACCTCGAGGTCCTGCGAGGAGGATCGCAAAGTGGCAAGCGAGTGAACATCAAGAGACCTCTTCACCCTCACCTCACGCGCAGCCTTGATATTCTGAAGAACCATTTCGCTCAAACGACACTCGTTGACCAAGATACTTTCGTCAGCACCGAGCAAGCGGATCGGCTCCTTGCGCTACTGCCCGATAAGTCCTTGAACGATGCACTACGAAGGAAATGGGAGTCATCCCCTGACCGTCCCAGTACAAGCAAATGGGCCGACATAGACTCCTTGGCAAAGACTGGAAAAAGCAACACATTGAACACATCCACTCTCCGAGACGCCAAACAAGACGTTGTGCTAGAATATACCTATCCCCGTCTCGATGCTGAGGTGAGCAAGAAAATGATTCACTTGCTGAAAAGCCCCTTTGTCATTCACCCGGGTACTGGTCGCATTTGTGTTCCCATTGATCCTCGAAAGGCAGAAGAGTTTGATCCACTTTCTGTCCCGACTGTGATGGAGCTCCTTGCCGAGATTGATGGATACGATGCCAAACACCCTGCTGGAACTACAGAGACCATGCCGGATGCAGACGGTAGCGCAATGAATGGCTCGGATATCAACGGCAGTGGTCGTAAACTGCAGGACTATGAAAAGACCAGCCTGAAGCCATATGTTGAATTCTTCCGCTCATTTATCGCGGGCCTGCTCAAAGAGGAACGAGTGGTCAAGCGAGAACGTGAGGATGTGAAACCTACTGTCAAGGCTGATCCCATGGAGTTCTAATCCCCCTAGCATTTTACGATCTTACGTTTTGTGATTATCATCTGAGAGGTTGCGCATATTTCCCCGGCTGTTCAGCAAGCCCTTTAGGCGTTTTTTTTTTTTTTGGTGTTGTTACCTTGGCGAACTTAGTGTTATACATATCAAATTCGTGTTCCACATTGGCTTACAGTTCTTCACATTGAAACTCTTTTTTATTTAAAGCTTCGCATTGACGCCCCTAATGTTGCGTGGAGGGTCTTTTAACCGATGGTAGAAAACACTTGAACAAGGGCATTCGCGTATCGCGTTTTCATCTTTAACATCGGATGCTTCAAGTACCAGCTGACTCGATCACTCGAACCCTATGCTGTCAAGGAACCTACACCATTTACAGTTTTTCACCTCGGAAACGATCAATCAACTTTGCAATGACGCCCAAACAGCAAGATACTTCTGATGCGCACAAATGGGGCTTGCTTGACGAGGCGGTGCATCTGCCGCTTGGTTTCTTTATTTTCTAGAATGTTCCACTTGAAGTGATTTAGGGATTCAATTGAAGTTGTCCCGGAATGTTTGGAACTTGAAGGCCAGATGATGAACTTCCGGCCTCCGAATTTCTTCCTTACTATTTGCAAACACGTGGCTCTTGGACCTAGTTGGAATCCATTTTGACAAAACTACGAGTCAATGGTTATTCAAAGGTTCAGAGAGGCGTTCGGGACATTCATGTCATCATCGGCATTCGGACTGAACAAACCACGAGCTGACGGTGGCAAAGCACCAGCTGTTGTGAGCGATTTACGGTCAGTGTTCTTCGAACATTTGGAATTTGCTTTGGAAAGTACTCTTCTCCAGAACTTTCTGTTCCATCAAGTATTAGTCCATGTGTATCTCACTGGGATGCAGAAAGTTGCACATGGATCGCCGTTGTCACTACACCGCTCCTGCGCCACAGCTTAAGCCGCTCAGTTCAGCTTGATGAGAGTGAGTTTCTTGGTGTCATCTAGAAGACAACTTTGGGACTGAGTGATGTTGCGCCACTTCTACATACTGCAGCGGCTGTAAGTCTTGAAGCAATAACTTTGAGATGTTCTATGTGGGTATCAAAGCTCCGGCAACCCTTTTGTTCAGGAATCAAATGGCAGTTACCAACTGGTTGATACATGTTGTTCTCTCCAGCCATAGATGAACACGGCAAAGGTATGCAAGTAGAGCGAAAAAAAGCGCCTCCAGAATATAAAGTATTAGCAGATCGAGATCGAAAACATCTTTCAAACTGCTAGCTTGTCACAATCTTGCCTCTATTCCGGTGAACAGTGAACGTGCATGGTGAGGCTGATTGTCGAAAGTTAATTTGGCGCTACATTTGGGAGGGGCTCCAAGGCTGAAAAAGCAATATTTACATTGATCAGGGATAGACTTGCCCGCGGACTAATCAGAGCAGAACACAAGTTCAGCTGGACATCTGTGCTGCGCCCCCTCTTACTCAGAGAAATGCCGATCCAAATGGGGCCATTTTCATGATTTCCCGGAGTGAAAGCCACGCCCACACGGCCAATCGCCCTTCACTCAATAAGCCCAAAGAAGGTAAAATGCTCTGGTGAAAGATGTCTTCAGTGAGAAGAAGAATTGGTAATACTTCAAATATTGTGTAACGTATTTGTGGAATGTATGTAAGGTGGAAACTAGACCCCACTGAGATACGATTCATCATGCCAGTCTCGATTTTTCTGACCGTGCTGACAGGGTGATTAGATGATTAAAAAGGCGGCGTTGGCGCTTATTTTTCTTGGCTCGAATTTCAAAGCTTGCCTAACAAATCCGTTTCCAAGTTAAAAGCATGTCTTCTGGCACTGGGATGTGTTGTACGACCTTCCAAAGTTATGATCCGATACTAGTATAACACCGACCCGAGACATTGTGCTGGTAGAGATAACTACCATCGGCATTTTCGGCGACCCCTGTGTTTCCGAATGACTTGAGTACTATTATTAGTATTCTACTCCGTACAAGTCACAGACTAAAGCTAGACATAAGGCCGGACAAAACAACTCTGGGATCAAACTTCAAGGACAGGAATATGGCAAGGAGGTATTCTGGAAAAATGGCCACAGAGGTAATTCTGAACTTATGACGAGGACCCTTACACAATGCTAAATCTTTCCATTGATTAGACGGACTCCGATTATTCTCCTCTTCCCGAGGGGAGCCAACACTCTGAATCCGAATCCGAATTTGAAAACGGAGGCAAGTTCACACGGTATTTAAAAACTGGAGAGTTTCAATCCTCTCAGATCATTTCGAAGGACAAACTTCGCGTTTACGCTCTGGAAAAGCGACTGGCCAGCCTCGAAACAATGCTTTCCGAACAGTCAAAAGACAAAATGAAAGAGATTGGCCCCCGTTTAACCACTCGAAAGAAAGAGCGCCGAATCTCGAATTCTGCTAGCCCGCCAATTCTTCCCGAGGTCAAATGGTTCAACTATGACGAATTCAAAAACCAATTCAGAGATGACGAGTGTCAATATGCAATTGAGGTTCTCGATGCAGGGTTTGACTTGAAGAAACAAATCCAGGAAGCCAAATCGCAGCTCTCATTCGGGGTAGTTAGCAAGCCTGCTATTATGATTGACAACTTGAGTGGGAGAGCGCGGAAAAGTGACAGACCGGCGTCCCTGAAAGGAATATCCCCGTACAGAGTACGCATAAAATCGCCACCTCTTCTCGCGATCCTCAACAAAGTGATCGGGTACGAAAGGACAGATTGGACTACTTTTGCACGTCCGTTCAAGCCGCTCATATACCACCATGATTCCATGAAATCTATCCTTTCCGATCTGGAGGCCAACTGGGCCGAGATAGAGCGAAGCCAGCCTGCTGAGCACTGGTCCATCTTGAGGGAGGATTGGGAAGATCAGCATGGATTGGACTTCAATGATCCGCGAGAAGGAAAATCAAGCAACGACGCAGTGACTTCGGATGTGGTGGATGGTGTTGAGGCCTTGCGAGCCATGAGAGTCTATGTTGAATTTGTGGACAACGAACTGATTCCCCTCTACCGCCAATACGAAGGGCAAGCTTGCACGTTTCCCCCACCCAGAGTGAGGTTCGACGATCTGTGGTATCTTTTCCGGCTGGGGAGTCTCGTTTTCAATTCCGACATCACGGATTCTGCGAACAGCAATGGAAAGGATCAGTCGCTCCGGAGTCAACGGCCGATGAGAGTGTATTCGATTAGTTACCCTGACCAGGGCACATCTGGGTATTCTCAGAAGGACAAAGTAGTGGCTAGGTGCTACTCGATTGATTACAACGGTGAATCATATATCCCAGTAAAATCTATAGTTGTGATCCCTTACTTTGAGGGTGAAAAGGATATCGAATCCTTGGAGATTTACCCGATCCGATTTGCTCAAGATCACCAGCGCATACTGCAGCAATTGAATGACGAAGGGAAACTGTTCCAGAGGTGCATCAAAGAAAGAAACCTATCCTGCCAGGGCTGGACTATTGGAGACCATGAAACCCCAGAATACATTGACAGTAATGTGATTGTGGATTTTGCTGAGGCACTGAGATCAAACCCTCACTGGAGTACCGCTTCGCATACGCCAATCTTGCACGATGCCGAAGAGACATCTCCAGTCATGATGGACGAAAACTTGGGGACCATCTGGACCGACAAAGGCCGTACAGAGGTCGCAGCAACTTACCAGGATGAGATCTATATGGGCGCATCCATAGATACGAGAGAAAGAAATTCAAACCTGAGAATCGACAAATTTCTCAACAGCCGAAGAGAAAAGAACCGAAATTTTGATGATGAGGATCTAATCCTACTTCCCCGACGTCTCTTTGCTTTTTCTCTCCAAGACCGCAGATTTTTCCCAGTCAATATTTGCACGATCAAGCTTGCTGTAGAGCAGGGCGAACAGTTCAAAGATGTTTTCATTGCAAAAGAACACAAGAAGATGATAAATGCTGCGGTCGATTCGCACTGCGAAAGCAAGCGATTTGAGACGGAACCAATCATGGCAAATACCGGCATGAGCCAAGGTATCATCCAGAACAAAAGTGGAGGTCTCGTTATCCTACTTCATGGTGTTTCAGGCGTTGGAAAGACTTCTACCGCACAGGCTGTTGCTCAAGCGAAGAAAAAGCCCCTTTTCACGATCAGTTGCGGTGACCTGGGATTCTCTCCTTCTGAGATCGCAGCATCTTTGAAAGAAATCTTCCGTCTAGCCCAGCTATGGGACTGTGTGCTGTTGATGAATGAAGCGGATGTGTTCCTGTTGCAACGGTCATCATCGGATTTGAATCGGAACGCGCTAGTTTCAGGTAAGACATGGATCCAAGTCCCTAAAGTGAGATACGTTCAGCTAATACTCAATCAATAGCCTTTGTTCGGATTCTCGAGTCTTACAAGGGAATTCTGTTCTTGACTACCAGTCGAGTCGGAACACTCGAAGAGGTCTTTAAATCCAGAATCCATATCATTCTCTACTATCCGCCATTGAGCAAGAACCAGACAGAGGGAATATGGCGAATGAACATCAGGAAGCTCAAGCAAATCGAGGAAGAGCGCCACGCCATACTAAATTCTGGGGATAAATCGAATGGACTTGCTGATCTGCCATTGAAAATCGCCGAAGAGGAGATTATAGAGTTTGCGCTTAGCCACTGGCAACATCACCAGTACGGCAAAGGAAGATGGAATGGTAGACAGATTCAGAATGCTTTCCAAATTGCCGCGGCGCTTGCACGATCAGAAATGCGCGCTCTTGCTAAGAAGCGGGAGATCGAGAGGATCCCAAACGCCTCTTCTGAGCCTCTACAGGGTGGGCTGAAAGCAAGGCATTTCAGGGCTGTGGCTGAAACAAGTCATAACTTTGAGATGTATACGGATGAAACCACTGGGAAGAAGAATGCTGAAATTGCACTGGGGCAAGACAATCGAGCTGAGCCGGTTACTCGACCTAGTAGCCAGAAAATGACAGAGAGGCCTGTCATACATGAGCATTTTAGTTATGATCATAGCACTGTGCCTGTGAATGAGGGCTCGTCCGGGGGAGAACCCAATTATCGCGAGGGTCGGTCACTTCCCAGGTCTTCGAATATCCCCGGATGGGGATCCCCAGGGAGCTCGAGTGCTAGTATCCGACAAAGCCTTAGTACTACTAGCTCCCTTGCGAGTAGACCTGAAATGCCCAGGTCTAGCTCATCCGAAACCTTTATGCGATTCCAACCTCCTCAAGACAAAAACGGGGATCTTCACTTACCGGAAGACACTTCAAATGCACCCACAGGCCACCGCCATCCTGATGTCCTGCGACCAGGATGGCCAACCGAGCCTGATCCAAAGCTCAAATTGAGAAGAAAAACCCAGCCTGTTATCAGTGGAGCTTGGTCTGGTGTCGAGTCGGATTTTGAGTGATTGTGATCTGATTAATTATTGGCGATTTCGTATTTGCGGGAGTTGCATTAAAGTGATGTCTTTTATTTGATTAAAATTACAAGCCTGGATTCCGTGACCAAGATAAAGGAGCAAAATAACAAGAAAATAGCATCTATTTCGTTTCGAATCCACTTTCATACTTCAGCCACGTCTTGAAATCCTTCAAGCCAGGATGCATTTCTTTGAGAGCGGCAATATCCGCTCCATATCCGACATCGTAGAACCATTGAAACATATAGCCCAGATCCTTCATCATCCACATGAGAAGTCGGCTAACGAATTGGAAAGTCATAGGCACGTTGTTCCCAGTACTTGACTTGAAAATTTCAGCCATTTGGTCGAAGGTGAGCTCGTCTCCTGCCAGCGAGAGCGCTTTGCCCTTGTACTGATCAGGGAAGAGGAAAGCCGTTGCGCCAAAGAAACCAATGTCACGAGTAGAGATCAATTGCAGAGGCTTGTTCTTAACAGCAACTTTCCATGATGTCGTAAAGACTTTCCCGAAAAAGTCTGGCGTGAAGTTTTCCAGAAATGCGACTGGGCGAAGAATCGTCCAATCCATCCCGGATTGCTTCGCTCTTTTAACGAGATGATGCTCGATGTTATGTTTGCTGATGAAGTGTGGGATTGGCGTGGGGCTTTCAAAGGAGGCCTCGCCACCTCGATCGACGGATGAATATAGGAAGAACTTGACGTCGTGCTTAATAGCGACATCGATCAGACCCTTGCCCTGTAGCTCTTCCGCTTCATGGTTTGATCCACCTGGAACAGGGATCTATATTGCCATTAGAATAAGCTTTTTAACAGATGTAGCTCGTTATTTGCTCACCTGTACGCTGAAAACGCCCCAGATGGGGTTCGATGTAACCCTCTTGGCGCAGATGAAGATATCTTCTGGCTGGTCGAGATTGCCTTGGACAAGTTTGATATTGAAAGACTTGCTTAGAAGCTTCTGAGCACTCTTAGATGAAGCATCTCGAGTTACTGCTAGGATCTCAAAATCCGCTTTCTGGTCGAGAAGCGCTTGAATCACACTGCCTCCTTGTTTGCCGGTGGCGCCAGTAATCAGCACGGTGCGAGGCATTGTGTGTATAAGGAGATTAGGAGAATAGTCCAATAAGGTATAAAAAGTTTCAGGAGAAAATCTGAAGAATTGGGAAATTAAATAGTTGAGTTTTTAAATTGCTTGGGGCCTCAGATATTTATGGTAAAATTGGCGAAGAATAGATCTGATTTCGGCTTGATAATGCACGTCATCCATTGATAATCTCGGCGTTGACTTCAACCCCGAACCTTCATTTTCCCCACTTTCCACTCGACCATCTCCACCACAAGTACCCTAGCCTTTAGATTATCTGAGGCTGTCCAAAAAACGATCGTCTTGCCACACATCTAGAATGAAAATTTCCAGTCTTTCAAAATTCAATCCGCTACCCTCACACGCTCTTCAGGTCTTGTTTGATATGGTCAAACGTCCTAGTATCTCGGCGTGATGGCCCATGGGGATACGCCAACCAAGGAACCAGAGAGCGTGGGGACCGCATTGCATAAGCGCAGTTGTACAAGATGCAATCAGAGAAAAGTGAAATGCAATCGAAAGAGCCCTTGCACTGCATGTGTCAAAGCTGGAGAGACATGCGTCTTTCCTGGCGACAAACGTGCTCCACGGCAATTGAATCGACCCCCAGTTGGCGAACTTGTTGCGCGTCTCAAGGAGTTGGAATCTGAGATAGGCGTGCTGCGATCAAATCAGCCAAGCGCAGTTTCCCAGGAAGCACAGACTCCAGAAACTGTTCAACTGCCCGAGACACCATTGTTCAATGCATTTAGCCTACCAGGGCATTCTGGCAAGGCCAGTGATGATGACTTGTGGTGGAATGAATTTCGCCGCCAATATTTACAACCCGCGCAGATTGAACGACTATGGATCTTACATCAAAAGAATGTTGCGCCATTAATTTCCATCATTCATGTTCAATCAGCGCAAGATATCATCGACGATGTAGTGAAAGGCATTGAGCTGGATCCTGCACAGCAAGTATTGGTACTGGCAATCTGTTTCTCTGCGGTCATCAGCATGACACCAGAACAATGCGAGATTGAGCTTAACCAGGAACATCATACAGCGAGGAAGAGCTATGAGACTGCATTTGAGAAAGCCCTCGATGCAGCGGATGCCCTCAAAGCCAAGGAAATTACCACCATCCAAGCTGCTGTATTGTTCCTGCTCTGTTCTCGCGCTGGCGGAAATACAAGAGTCGTCTGGGCCAAGGCTGCTGTGATAATTCGCGTTTCCCAAAGCCTGCAGCTCCACAGAGATGGAGAACAACTAGGCCTAAGCCCTTTTGACACCGAAATTCGTCGTCGGCTATGGTGGTACATCTGCATACTGGACATGCTCTCTTCCGAGGACCAGGCGATGGACACGCAAATCAGACCTGGGACCTTTGACACGAATTACCCATCAAATGTCAATGGAGAAGATCTGGTTCCAAACATGACAGAGTACCCACAGGAAAAGGAGATTTTTACTGATATCACCCACTGCATCATGAGCTCGAAGGTTCTCAATGAGATATGCTGGTCTCCATTGTTTCTCGATAAGATCACTCCAATGTCCAGGTTGGCAGACCAAGAAGAAGTCGTGACATTAGTGGGAAAATCTCTTCACGACAACTATTTGAATCATTTCGATCTTGATATCCCCTTGCAGTGGATATCGGCTACCATCATCAGACTACAATTGTCAAGAGCATGGCTATTCCTCCAGGTCTCTCCCGAGCGTATGCCAAGCTTGAATGCCCCTCACGCCGATACGGTACTCGAAACTGCCGTCGAGAGTATCAATTTTTCTTACTTGCTGCAAACAAACGCGGTCACTACGCAATGGAGTTGGCTATGCAAGAGCTACAAGCAGTGGCAGATCATGGCATATGTGCTTTCGGAATTATGCGCTCGTCCATTATGTGCTCAGACAGATCATGCTTGGGATGTGGTGACCAAGATGCTAGCACAATGGCAGCACAACGCTCAAAAACACACGGCCTTTGAAAAATCATTCGCGGAGTTGGTTGAGCGGACAGCTGCAGTTCGAGCTGCGAAATTGGCGAGCCAGCCTACTACACAGGAGATTATTCAGGTATCACAGGGCGATTTATCCGGGATTTCAGATTTGGGACTTAGTATTGATTGGCTTCGTGAAGTCGGCGTTTAGTTATGCATGTACAAATGGAATTTGAAATTTGGTTGTTCATATATTGGGAATTATTGGTACAGGGGTTGGTCAGATACGCTTGTAGCGCAATTTGACCGTTTGGTTGATGGGAGGTGTTACAGCACAAGGGAATACACGGAAGCTGAACGAGCCAACGTCGTACAAGCTTCTTCAAAAAGTGGCAAGTTGGGGGGAGTTTGAGTTGGGTGAGATCATAACTTAAGCAGCAACAAACTTGCGGACGTCTAGAGAGAAAAGAGGTTAGCACTTTGATTTGTAAGGGAAGAACATGTGATACGTACTCTCCAACCACCGCATGTACTCCTTCTGCTCCTTGTAGGCAATGTAGTCGGTGACCATGTTCTGGAACTCCAGGTTGAGGCCACGCTCCTCGAGGTAGCGGCCCCAGAAAGCAAGCAGCTCAGGGTCGAGGTTCTCAGCGGGGGGACCGGCGTAGAGGCTCTGGCGGGTCCAGTCCTTCTCAGCAGTCTGGGCGTTGGCAGTCTCGGCGTTGCTGTAGTGGGCAATCTCCTCGATCTGGAGGTCACCGTCCTGGATAACGGCCTGGACCAGGAGGGCACCGTTGCTGGGCTTCTCGATAGCAACGTTGATGCGAGCGGGGAAGGTAGGGGGGAGAATCTCATCCTCGCCCTCAACATCCTTGTTCTGCTGGCTCTGGTACTCGCCCTCGTCACCGAGAGTCTCATCGGCGAGCTCATCCATAGGGTCCTCGGCGAGGTTGTTGATATCAGCGACGGTGAAGGTAACCTTGACACTAAATGAAAAGAGGATTTAGTTTTGATAGAATTGGGTAATAGGAATGGATGGTCTTACGTCTCGTTGCCGAACTTCTTGGTCAGGACAACTTCCTGTTCGCCCTCAACATCCTTGGCCTTCCACTCGCCGGCATCGAGGACATAGTCGATGCTAGCCTTCTGCTCGCGGGCGTCCTCAACGCCAGAGGCCTTCTCGTGCTTGAGCTCCTCGTCGAGCTTAGCGATGAGCTCAACGTCACCTGTCGGTAAACACATCATATGATTAGTAACTTTCAAAAGAAACGCAAAGCAATAGGCAATCTCAATCATTCAGTATTATGAAGATCTCAGCTAAGATATAGACACCCAATCACTTACCCTCAGCAGCGGGCTCGCGGAAGACGCCGGTGGTGGAAAAGCTGGCGTAGGCAGGCTTAGCAACCTGCTTCCAAGGCTGAACGAAAGTAGCCTTGGGAAGGACCGCAGGGCGCAGGGAAGTGCGCGCGATGGAGCGCGAGAAGCGCGGGGCAGCACGGGAGAAAGCACGAAGAGACAACATTTTGATGAGAGATGGGTTGTTTGATGGAGAAAGCTTCAGAGGAGAAAAAGTTGCGGATGAAGCTGGAACTGCCACGCCAAGCCCCCGGGCCCGCTGGCACCGCCTGCAGATCTGCCGCTTGTTTCCAGCGGTCTACAAAACACTTTTGAAGTACTTTGAATATTTTGATATATTGGCATTTTTGACATATGACATTTCAATTGAATTTGCAGATTCCTTGATGGTATTTACTAGTATCAAATTTTGTGCACCATATACGCCCAACAGACCTCTCAGCCCCAGAGACAGAGAAGTGCAAGTAGAAGAAAATAAAAGAAAAAAGAGACCGACGGTATAGAATATTTCCCGTAATCATGACATACCCTTAGGAGGGAAGGTTGAATCCTTCTTCTCTCCTCCTTGCACCAGGCGTACAAACTTCATGGGGCTGAGACCGGACCAATCGCCGTTCCAGTGCTTCAGCGCAACGAGGACGTCCATCTGAGTCAAGTCTGGCACCCAAAACCCAGTCTTAAATTCCTTCTCCTCCGTCTCTGTTCTCTGCCCGAGCACTTCTTCCCGCTTGGTGGGTGGCCGGCCCTTGCGTCGTTCTGATTTGAGTTGCGCGATTTCCTCAGAGTCTCGATAGATGTACCTATAGACAGTCAATGTAGTGTTCGTTTTTATGCCAATGCGCGGGGTGCCATACTGAGTGATCAACTCGGCCAGTTCGGCCTCGGAGAATGCCTCGGTAGTGGCTTGAATGGCGTCGTGGAAGTAATTAATGCGGTCGACTATTGCAAGTTAGTATTTTATAAGCCACAAGAAAACCCATTGTCTCGAGGCACTGACCATATGGCTGACGAGCCCTCATGGTGATCGACGTATGGCGGGACAAGCGGTCATCACGGTGACCAGCGCGGCGCAAGCGACGAGCATCACGGCTGTTCTCATGCAGGGAGTCAACGACACCGCGCTTTTTGGAGATGTGCTTATGCACTTTTGAAAGTGTTCGAGAAGGCATGGTGACAAGGGGAGGATGTTGAGGAGTCAATCTTTTACTCCGTAAATTCTTTAGATTTGCAATGCTTGTCCCGCTCATCAAATTAATTTTCGGGCAGGAACTGCAGAATCGAGCGGTGACTGCCTTCCCATCTACCGCCTGCCGCAATCCACGAGACTATCGCGTCTGCGCGTCGACAGGAACAAACGAGAACAAACATTCCAGCACCAGCTATGGAGGTATTTACAGCGTGATCCCACTTAGACCACTTTCTTCCCAGCTTGCTCTTTGAGTCGATACGCGTTGCGTCTTGCAAATATTCATTCATATGTTATTGTGTCTCGAGTAAATACGAGGACCCGCTTGTGCCTTGACCGGTGCCCACCATGGGTATCAAAGGTGAGTACAAGCTTCTCTGAGACGAAAGGGAGGAAAAGGTGGACTTGGCTGACCCTTAGTAAAGGCCTACACGGTCTTCTCAAATCTATCCAAAAACCATGTCATCTGAAGAAGTTTAGCGGCCAAACCCTTGGAATCGATGCTTATGGATGGTTACACCGCGGGACGGTGGCTTGCTCCGTCGATCTGGTTCTAGATAGACCAACCAGGAAGTTTGTAACCCTTGTTCTGCTCCCTTTCGTTGGCATGGCATGTTAAACTGACCTTATACAGACATCTCGACTTCGTCCTAAACCGCGTTCGCATGCTTATCTACTTCGGAGTAAAGCCCTATCTCGTATTCGATGGCGACAACCTACCCAGCAAAGCAGGAACAGAGAATGACCGACATCGCAGACGACAGGAGAGCAAGGCTCTTGGACTTGAGCTACAGCGTAAGGGCAAAATGCCTGAAGCCTACCAAGAGTTCCAAAAAGCCGTTGATGTCACACCCTACATGGCCCGCCAACTTATCGAGGAACTGAAACAAATGGATGTACAGTATGTGGTAGCTCCGTATGAAGCCGATGCCCAATTGGTGTATTTGGAACAGAAAGGTCACATCCAAGGAATCATTTCAGAAGATTCTGATCTGCTGGTATTTGGTGCGAAGAGATTGTTGTCGAAATTGGACCAACATGGCGAGTGCATAGAGATCAACCGCGCAGATTTCACCGCATGTCGCGAGGTTAGCTTAGTTGGATGGAGCGACGCGGACTTCCGTCGCATGTGCATATTAAGCGGTTGCGACTATCTCGCAAACATTCCTAAAATGGGATTGAAGACCGCATATCGCAGCATTCGAAAGCACAAAACCGTGGAGAAGACCCTTCGCATGATTCAATTCGATGGTCAATTCAAGGTCCCAGCAGACTATTTGTCCAACTTCAGACAGGCCGAACTGACCTTCCTCTATCAACGAGTCTTCTGTCCCACTGCCCAAAAACTTGTCACCCTGACGGTGCCTGAAGAGGGCATCGACCTTGCCGAGCTTCCCTTCATCGGAGGTGATGTGGAAGCGGTGATTGCGGCTGGAGTAGCCCGCGGAGATCTAGATCCGTCGACGAAGGAGCCCATTGTGTTGAAACCATTGACCGCAGGTAAATTGCCCCTGGGTATTAGTCGTCGTCAGACACTTGGGTCATCTTCAGAGCTGAAACCCAGCAAGCCGATCAATTCGTTCTTCACACCAAAGCGGACTCCTCTGGGCGAACTGGATCCGAACAGCCTCACTCCATCCCCGAGTCAACAACGACTTCTGGAGCGGAATTCGAACAACTCCTGGCAAGCAAACTCGGCTCCCTTACGCTCTAACTCAACCCGCAACACCCCTCTACGCGCGTTTTCGGACCAAGGCGGTCTCAGCCCTATGGTCCGCAGTGTTGAGCGTAACTCGCTTTTGTCTCAGTCTGCTCGAGTTTCAACCCTGCAGTCCATCAAGCGACAAAGGCTTTGTTCTGAAACCGAGGATGATGCGCTTCCTGCGCGTCCTGACTTTCGCAGTCGTTTCTTTAGCCCTAAGCCTGAACAAGCCAGTCCTAGCGGCCAGAAAGCGTCTCGGACTAAGAAACAGCGCAAGTCCACCCTAGATGTTTTTTCCGATGAAGTGGCCGAGGATATTTTCTCTAGCATTTCCGATCCAGTATCCGCTGCCGATTCTCCGGACTCACAGCCACCAAAGTCCCAGGAATCTGCTGGTACTGATAATGAACAAAAGGCAGATGCCACTTCTTCTGCCAACGAAGGAGTGGGCCCCACTACCGCTCAGACAACCGAGCCTGCTCAAGATGACGACTATGAGCGCGCCTTGGAATATCATGTACAACGACAGAACATGAACATTCTCTCCAAGTTTACTTTCAAATCGAGTCCCACAACAGAGGCCAATACACCCCGCTCTCCAACTACCAAGATCCCTGTGATGCAGCCCCGCAATCGACCGGCGCCCTTGGGCTCCCCCAGAACGCCCCTTGGAGGATCTCAGAATAAATCCCCACAGCGCAGACGCTTGACTCCGCTTCAGCGTATGGGGCAGGCTGCATTAACTCGGTCTCACAGCATCAACTTCCCAACCAAGCTTCGTCAAGCCAACTCTATGGACTCAGAATCCGACGGCACGCTTACCACCGAGTCATCCTTTACTGGCAGCAGCGGGGCTCAAGGCAGCGAGGATCAAATCATTCCAGACAGCGAAGACGATGAAGAGGAGGTCGAAGGCGACGAGGAATCAAGCATTTCGACACGCACGAAGCCTTTAGATCTAAAGCGCTTTTCTTTCGCAGCCCATTGATGGCAGTTCAGCATATTTCGGTTACAGGTTTGGAGTATGGCACATCCATTTTAGGCATGCATTTCACAGATGGGTTGGGCGTTAAGGTAGTTATTCGCGGTGTGGGAAATTTTCACGTGTTTTATCATCATTGGCCTTTAGCCTCTAGTCAATCCAGCGCATACAAGAATTCCAATTTTTCCTTCAGAGACCAATCCACAGTACTCCGTAGTAAACCATCGGAACTAAATTGGAGGCTGGGGAGGCGACCCGCGGTGGGGCGCAACCTTATCGGGAGGGACGCTAATCCAATCGAGGAATAGTGTGCGGCCGACAAAGCAACCGCCCCTGGCAGAATACCCAGATAGGAAGGCGGTTAAAACTGGTTTCCCGGGAAGCGGGAGAGTAAACAAAGGCGGTTGGCCCAGCCTCTTGATATTCCCATACATCGTCTCCATCCCCAGCCTCCAAAGACTCGGACTTCACGATTTGCGCCTGACGTGGTTTTACCTGGACTGCAGCTACGATCTTTCTCCCCCCTTCCCCCTTCCATTCCTTCTACACATCCCTCTCTTTCTTCACCTTGTTCACTACTTGCTGTCCAGAAGGCTTCAAGACATCTGACCATCGTCGAGACTTGCATATAGGTGCGATCCGGACCCGACGATACGCCGCAGCACTCTTGAATTGTCTTCGAAGGACATCTTGAGCTTCCACGCGACCCATTCGAGAACGACTCCGAGCTTTTCATCGCATCTCGTCTCATCTCTCACATTCCTCCCCCACATTCCTCTCGAAGTATCTCTAATAGGTGACGATATCGCCTCCATAATCTCGCACAAGGCCACCATACGGAAGCCACTCAGGCTTTGACTTCGATAACGGTCTTGAACGCTCCTTCTCGGAGATCCGAGAAGCGAGGCAATTGACGCAAGAGCTAGAGGGTCATTGACGCCTCATAGGTCGTCGCAATGGCACCCGCAATCGCTGCGAAATGGGCCCGTATGTACCAAGGCTACAGACAAACAGGCACACAATGCTTGAATAACAGAATCAAATTGCTAACATGAATCCAGGTTTCATTCCTATGATCGGGTACCACCATGTGTTGATGATAATTATCGCTGTAGCAATTATCCTTCTATGTAAGTTTTCCTGGCTGCTTCAGTTGGCATCCCACGTGTATCGTTGGAATGTGACTAACATTTCGCAGCATTATTGTTGGCTGGATGTTCATCATCTTCCCCGCAAATACCAAACATCTTCCTTATCTCGATGTACTACGAAAGCTACAAGCCCACATTCGACTTGTCACAAGTTGATCCCGGTGTCGTGAATGCGATGGCCAATATTGTTGGTACAGCCGAGCTAGAAGTTCGTGTGGGATACTTTGGTATCTGTGTTCAACCTGATCGTGGATCTTTCATCTGCAACTCGAACGCTACCGCCCTAGCGGAGATTGTCACTGTGGACCAAGATCCACTCAACTTGATCTGGGTCGCCTCCACATTCAAAGATGCGGTTGTCTTCCCTTATCTTCTGTAAGTTGAGGCCTGTTCCAAACCGCGTCTCAATGATCAATTACTAATATATTTCTAGAATCGTCGCTGTTATTCTCGCCTTCTTCTGCTTCATCCTCCTCGCAACATTCCCCGGCTGGCACGAGGAGCGCGATGAGTCCGGCTCAGAGGTTGAGATCAAGCCGTTCCCATCTCGCCCCGTTTCGCAGGCCGCCCTGGCCTTGATCTTCGTTTCAAGTGTCTTCGTCCTCGTCTCGGTATTATGGCAACATACTGCATCCGTTGCAGCGAGTACGATAGCGCAAGATATGGGTAACGGCAGTGTGAAGAGCGGTGTCGGTACTTCGGCCATGGTACTCGGTTGGTTCGGCTTCGTGCTCTTAGTCGTCGTCACAATCGGTCTTCTAGTCATGATTCTAAGTCTCAAGATGATTAGACAATTGACCGATGAGGACTGATTGAGATGATTGAATTTCAGCAATATCTGAATACGTCGTTTATGCTTTTTCTTTGTTTTGAGTTTACGCCCCCTTTTACCTCTCCTCGCTACGACCCCTCTATTTTTTACTTCAACTTACCACCGACGAAACGCATGGGAAATGAATAATATGCCACAAGGAAATGGCTCGACAAACGGAATGGACGGAATGGGAAACACGATCAGGGATCAAATGGTCCCTACGGAATATGGTTGGATTTGAACAATTTGATACACGAACATACCGAGGAAATCCTCGTTTTGGTGAACATGATGCAGCTGCCAGTCTAATGCAGCATGTCTCATCCAAAGCAAATCTTTGTGCAGCCTCGTGGCCGGTGTTATGGGAATCCTTTTTTTATGTCATGTACTGGGAATCATACTATGTTTCCATTCTCAGGCGTTTTTTCTTCATGTATAAAATCGTGCCTATGAAATCTTCTGCACTGAGTTATTCCTTGATTTTACCTGAATGGCTTTGTTCTCTTTTCTTGCATAAAATTGCTATGCGAGATTCGCAATTTAGATAGCTTTCAGAAGAATGATAACCCAATATCCACCTCACTTTGTTCTAGTACGAGCATGTAGGCTTTCACAGTAAGAACTTGAACACAACTGCTAATCGCATTTAGTATGGATATGATTGATATGGGTAATATTGAGGCGACTGTATCAAATTTCAAGTCGACTACTACCACCATACTAGACAAGAATAAAAAGAATTGACATCAAATTCACTCGAAGAGCCCTAAGGTTCGGTATTGGCCAAAAACAACCCCTTTAAAGCTTATTCTTCGCATCCAGCTCTTCTTGCAACTGAGCTACCAGCCCAGCACCAACAAATGCTCCCATTTGCGCAGCCTGTACAACAGCTTTCATCGGGGTCGCTGCATCTCCAGCGGCAAAGCAACCAGAAACGCTCGTCTCGTTGAATGGCGCCGAAACCTGTATGTCTCCTCCAGGGGTCCACTCTAGGCCCAATTGTTCAACGAATGGCGCACGTTGCTCTGTACGTGGATGACTCGCAATAAACCCTTCTTTCTGCGAAGTCCCGTCTTCGAAATGAACGACGACGGAGGGTGGCTTGGTTTCAGAACCCTCGCAATGCTCAAATCTGACGATCTTGCGGTCATCAAAGATTATCTCCTTGCTATGCATGAGTCCCTTTGACAAGACAATGACTTCCTGGTCTCCGTTCGTATAGATGTTGACGTGCTTGGAAAGACGCTTAGCCATCATGGAGACATGGGTCAGCATTTTGGGTGAGGAGAGTGAGCCTGTGGCAAGAATGCCAGCAGATTCTGCACCACGCTCTTCATACCCATGACAGAAGAGACAGTGAAATCTTTCAAGTGTTAGTTTGCTACTCTTTCTATCCAAAATTTGTAGAGGAGTCTTACATGCTGCGGCCCCAACAGTCACCATATCCATCAATCTGCTCCTCAACTACATCCCGCACGCCAGTCCCCAATGCCAACTTGCGTCCCCGATAGACTTTTCCTTGGTCATCAATTGCTTCGAATAGGTTGCCGACTTTATGGACGTTTTGAATTGTTGCTGACACAAATTCGGTAGTATTGTACCGCTTTTTGAGATCTTCTCTCACTTTCGCACGATAGTCCGCTGGGTTGGCATGGTCGAAGCCAAGCACATTGTGCATGTGGTTTGCTCGCTCATTGCGATAGACACCCGAGTCTATGACTAGAGCTGTGTAGAGTTGGCGAGCGAGACCACTGGCGATGGAGAGTCCTGCTGGGCCTCCACCGATGATGAGCACGTCGTAGAGCTTTGGCATGTTTGGGCTGAATAGTTTATCACAGGTGATGATACTAGATACTAATGAAGAACTGTTGAGATCTTATCGTCAGAATTGAATGTATTTCAAGTTTCAGAGCATTTATCTCTGAGAGAATAGCGAGGTCTTTATACTGCAAGCGATGAGTGAATTATCTACCTCAGTCATGCTCAAATCACGTCACCAACCCCAATAGGGCGTTTCCCAGGTGTTTGACATAGGGAACTCGGGGAGTAATGCTCGGTAAAGTCGCCGAGTGGAACTTTCGTTGGTTCCATGGAGCCTTGGAGATCTACAGGAGCAAGCGCGAGATCCATGGTTTATAAAATGAGGCTCTTTGATTGGGGCCGTCGTAGTACTTGAACTTGAACCTGGGAACTTGAATGCAGAGCTTTAGTATACAATTACTATTGGACAGACCACCATCCCTGAACAATATATTGATTCAATTTACTAATCTCATTGCCAGATGGAGTGTCCAAGATCACCCGTTGCTTTAAAACCCCCATTTATAGAAACTTACTTGGGTGGTGAGGGTCGGAGACATTATCGGAGACTTAAGAAGATCCTTTGGCCTCTTGATTTGGTTGACCCCCACGCCTGGGAAATCAGCATAAAATATCTCATTGATACCCAAGGTTATCAAGATAAGAACCATTATTTGAGAAATAATACCTAATGGGGTTTTTTGTGACTTGGTATAGGTAGTTGAACAACGCTAATCCTACCTACCCGCGTACCCTAGGTACTAACTAGATAACTAGGTAGATACTACAACACTAGTTATGGAAACAGGACCTCGGCCTTCAACCGAGTACCTAGGTACACTTCTTGTAGTGTAGCACTAGCAGTATACAATAGATTTCAAGCAAAATTCGAAGAAACGTAGAATGCTTCTTTCAGACAAAGATTTGATTGTTCTGCTGGCCCGGATTGATTCAAATAATCAACTTCCAGGATCTCCTCAATACCTATCAAAGGGTGGTAGATTGCTTGCGAAGGATCGAAATCACTTCCTCCGCACCTCTGTCACCAGATTGAACAGCACCCTCCATATAACCTTTCCACTCCAAAGAAGTCTCCGTCCCAACAAAGTGAATGTTTTGAAAAGGTTTGCGAATCGCAGACCCATCCATGGAGGACAAAAGACCCGGTGGGGAAGCCGTGCAGGGTCCGCCAAGGAAGAAAGCCTGTTTGGTCCATTCATATTCGAGGACATTGATCGGCTCCGGGATCTGGATCTTTCCTGTCTCTCGCTGAGCCTTTTCGAATGCTGAGCACAGCTGATTCCAGGCAGTAGAGCGTCTTTCTTCCTGAGAAAGCTGAGACCACTTTCTACCACGTCCACCGACAACAAAGCAGCTGATAGACCACTGTTTATCATCTGGGATACTGGTGTCCACGGAAAATAAAATAGGTCCATCGTCTTGGGCTTTTATTTCACCAGAGTAACCAGCATTGCGCCACCAAGGCTGGTCGAAAACAAAGATGATCTTGCTATAGTATCCTAGATTGTTCTCTTGAGCAAGGCGCTGTTTTTCTGCGGGCAAGGGTGGAGTGAATTTGATCTTTTTGTAAAGAGGCGTGGCTATAGAGAGAATTATCTTCTTTGCCTGGAAATTTTTCTTGTTTGAGGTTATAGCCGTGCAGTATTTAGCCCCTTCATCTTGTTTGATGTCGACGACTGGGCTTGATAGATGAAGTGAACCAGGGCTCAGAGCTGCGGCCATATGACCCGAAATTGATTGTGTTCCTTCAGCGTAATTAGTGTGACGATAGATGATAGTTGCATGGCAATATAGAAAGTTATACCTTGACGAATTCTGAGATACTGAGCTCCATGCTTGGTATCCGAAATTACAGCCTCGAGGCCTGTTCCGGACTTGCAAGAGTGTAGAAAACTCAGAGCACTGACGTCCTTGCTTTCAATTCCAACCAGTGACTGGCTGATAACATTGACAAGACTCGCAATCACCTCAGACTGGAATTCTCGGAGACAAAATTCTTGGAGAGATACGCTGTCAAGCTCTTTCGCTCCTGGGCCCAATTCCGGATTTTCCATGTTGACACCCGCGAGGAGCTCTTCAAATTTCTCAAAAACCTGGGCGAGAGCAGATTGTTCTTCTTCGCTCAACTAGGCCACGGGTCAGTATCCAAGTATTTCGTATTATTAAATGGGGAAAGTAATACATACAGGTAGGACGCCGTGAGGAGACAAAACAACACCCTCCCCCTGCTCCCAGATATCAAGACCTTTGTCCATTTGAACTTCGGTCTGAAGTCCATATTTCTGGGTCAACTTGTATATTTCGCTTTGGGTTGTGTCATTTATCCAAGCAGCGCCGACGTCGTTGACACCTGGACCACTTTTCTTCGAGGGTAGACTAAGCGTCTTGCCACCAACTCTATCAACAGCTTCAACAACTGCGCATGAAAACCCGGCGGCTTGGATATTCAATGCAGCTCGCAGGCCACTAAGTCCAGCTCCGATGACGACAACATCCACCGCCGTGGATGGAGTTGAGCTGGAGTCGACTGTTGCTGGCATGTTTTCAATAGAAACGGGTAGATTCAAAAGTTCCAAGCTGGAAATCAAGTAAAGTAAGTCAACTGCTTTGCTCGGCTCGTCGACTTACGGGATATTGCGTTAAATTTATATTCCAAAAATTGACCACGCCATGGGTCAACAGAGCTCATCGAAGCACAGAATGCCTTAAATGGACAACCGAGCTTATCCACACACCCAGATCAGTGGCCCGGCCAAAGTTCGTCTGGCTGGACGTAGATCGTGTGGAGACTGCATGGAGTGCATGATTCAATGGGTCACAGTACCACCCAAATCTAGCTGTTGTAGTAGAAATCTTCATTGGATAAGTCTATTCTGGTCCATTTCTCTGTATAGTTCCAATACCACGCTAGTCCATAAATGGACAAGCGAGCTTATCGACGGACCCACTTTGGCGATCATGGGAATCGCCGAGGTCCCCCAGATTCATACACTTCAACTCTTCCGACAGAACTCAACATTCTCATCTCCCCTTGACTGGTACTCATGGACTTTCAAACCCAATGCCACAGGAATGGAAGGAATTCTTCAATTCGATAATACAGAAGGATCAGGCTCTTTTCAGCTTTATCGAAAGAGAATCTCCAAGAGAACAAAATCTGGATGCCTTAGCTGTCGCGCTCGCCACACCAAGTGCGATGAATCCAGACCCATTTGCGGGGGCTGTGCACGAAATTTCTTACTCTGTTCCTGGTCGAACTCAGAGAAGCCAAGAAACCTCTCGGTATCCGCGGATTGCGAGCCATGGCCTTCGTCTCGGAAGAGCGCCTCCATATCCTTGTTCCCCGTTGCTTCGCCAGGTTATGCACCTTCGCTCTGGCCACGGCTTCGTGGAAACCCCGATGAACAGAGATTGTTTCAACACTACACTGAGAGATCGGCTCAAAGGCTGGTGTCAAGAGCCACAACCGAAAATCCCTTCTTGAGCTATGTGTTGCCATTGGCATACCAAAATGATGGGTTTCTCCATATCATATTTGCAATCAGTGCCTCTCACATGTCATACTATGATAAGAAATCGCATCTCATTGCGAGGTATCATTATGCCGTAGCTCTTCGAGCGACCAAACATCTCATCACTGATCTTGGACATGGCGTTCGATCAAGCCCACTAGAAGTGGTTTTAATGCTTTTACTCCTATGCAACTTCGAGGTAGGTTGCCCCAAGTTAATGAGTTACACGCTCCAGGACAGTCAAATAGCACTTGAAGTACTGACTCAATGCACTAGGTCATAGATGGGAATACAGAAGGTGCTGTGATGCAACACTTGCGACCATGGTCGGCCTTGCTGGCAGGTAATACCAATATTCTAGATGAAGTTGACGCAGATTGTGCATGCTTCATTGCAGAACAGTTCATGTTTATTGGACTTGTAAATCAATATCTCGGCCTTGGTCATGAGCCGAGGCACTGGCCTGGGCTGAGCTCTTACCCAGACAAATCACAACTTCCTTATCGATCATACTACTATGGGCGAAATTCAGGATGCACTTATGAACTATATGAACTTGTGCCGCAGATCGCCACCTTCGCTACTAAAATAGCCCAGTCCTCTCCCCGGCACCTCGACCTCGAGATTTTGAATGAATTCTGCTCTATTGAAGAAAGGATTTTATTATGGAGTATTCCAGAATCCTCTAATCCTACACAAAGCCCGGGAGCCGATGAGGTTACTGCGGCAGTCTTTTTGCAAATGGCCTTGCTTGTAACTCTCCAATGCGCCTTGAATGGACCGGGAGCTCCTTCAAATTCCATCAAAAGCCAGATTAACAGCTGTGTGCACGAAGCCAGAAACTTCCTGAAGTTACTATCACCTTCCAGTATGTCCTGGGCAATCCTGTTGTGGCCTTTGCTCCATATTGGCTCCTGCATTGTACACCAAGAGGAACAAGAAGATTATGTTTCCACCGTCTTGAAAATGGAAAACAAAGTTCCATGCTGCACAAGTTTGATTGACTTTCTATCTCAACTGTGGAAGCTCATGGGCGAAGACAAACAGGAATTTTATGGCCCCTATGGGATTCGAGAGCTTATGAATGCTGAGAAAATTCACCTCAGCTTGGGATGATCTGAGATACTCATGTAAATATGCATAAACTACCAAGGTTATCTCTTCTAAGTGAGCCCATTGGAAATCGAGCAAGCCGATAATTCGGTTACTCAATCTCCTTTCGAAAGTTCTGGTCGAGAAGTAACTGGAAGGGGAGATAATTACTAACAATAGTTTCCAGGCGATTTTGTATATCAGCCGGATATAAACATTAAAAGGTTAAAGAAGTTAAAATTTAGTAATATACCAAAAGCTTAGGAATTTTGTAGTCGTGACGCAATATGGCAAACTCAGTAGCTTCGAGTGGCACCTTTTACTCGTCCCGCCGGAAGTTTAATCGACACGGCATTCTGGCCTTTTATTTCCACCACGAGCCGCCCTTGGTGTCCCCCCTAATGGTGGCCTCTTCTGTATTGCCACGGACTCCGGACATACGGCTTTACGGATAAAAAGCCACCCAGGCCCATCTATCGCTCCAGACTTCAATCATTTACATATAAAAATGCAACATACCACAAATACCACCAAAACTTGAACTTATCTATATTCTAAACTGCTTTAGAAGCTAGAGGAAGAGCTTGAATTAGCTTGCAAGTCTTAGGATAGCAATCGCCATCATGGAGACTCTCCGAGATACTGCGTTCGGCAAGCTAGTACGGCTCGGCACTCACTACAAATGGATGCAATATCCAGAAGAGCAGGATGCATCTGTATGGCCAGAATACCTGAAGACAGAAAATGACACCAAAGAGGAAGACGACTTGAATCTTTCGACGCCCACAACCGAAAATGAGAATCCCGAGGATTTGGAGGCTTTCGGTCTATACACGGTGATGTCGCAGTGCTCGAATCGCCAGCGACGCATGTCTACAGCATCAACACTAGATGGGGGAAATCGCACTTCACCTTCGACCCAGCAGTCTCTTGTTATAAGCTGGCGAGGGCCTGATGATCCCGAGGTAAAGTTGCTTGAACTGATTTGCCATGGACAAGGATGACGTTTCTAATATTCAATACAGAATCCTCAAAACTGGTCTATCAAAAAGAAGACATTCGTCAGTAGCCTGATATGGCTGCTTACATTCGCTATCTATGTGGGCTCCGCTATCTATACACCTGGCATCCCAGGCGTCTCTGAGCAATTCGGCGTGAGCAGTGTTGCCGCCACTCTGGGTCTGACCCTCTTCGTGGCAGGATATGGGCTAGGTATGCGTTCTATTCACCGATTATAACATCCAGACATTTAATAGTAGATACTAACCGTCATCCCAGGACCCATGATTTGGTCCCCTCTCTCTGAAATTCCCATGATCGGCCGCAGCCCAACATACGTCTTAACTATCTTCGTCTTCGTCTTCTTCAACTTCGGCGTCATCTACGCGAAGAATTTCGGCATGCTACTAGCATTCCGATTCCTAACAGGCTTCATCGGCTCTCCGGCTCTAGCTACCGGCGCTGCTTCTATGGGTGACATCTGGAGTCCCAGAGTCCGTGATTATATGATCGGAATTTGGGGCATGTTCGCCATCTCCGCCCCTGTTCTAGGTCCAATGTTAGGTGGATTCGCTTCCTCTGCAAAAGGGTGGACATGGACTATCTGGCAATTACTCTGGGTTTCAGCATTCACCTTTGTGCTGCTGTTTTTCTTTCTGCCCGAGACTTTTGCCCCGAATATCTTGGCTCGAAGGGCTAGACGAGTTCGACGTATCACTGGCAATTCGCAGTACATGTCTGAATCTGAGATTGAAATTAAAGAGGTTCGACCAATGGTGAGTACATGCTTTGAGGCATCCCATTTCAAGTGATCTGGCCCGATATCTAACACTGCGTTCCAGGATGTCGTCTTTGAATCACTCGTGCGACCTTTCCAGCTCTGCTTCCTCGAACCAATCGTCCTTCTCTTGAACCTATACATTTCCCTCATCTATGGAATCCTATACATCTGGTTTGAGGCGTTCCCAATCATCTTCGAGCAAACCCACGGCTTCAATCCCGGCGAAAGCGGGCTTGCATTCATGGGAATCCTAATCTCAACCTGCTGCTTCACCATCCCCGGCTACTTCTTCTGGAAATACCGCTACCAATCGCGCCACTTCGACAAAAACGGAAACATTGCTCCCGAAATGCAAATGCCACCAGCTTGTGTTGGTGCCTTTGCCCTGCCTATCTCGCTATTTTGGTTTGGCTGGACGGGTAACTTCGAGAGCGTCTATTGGATTGTCCCCATTATTGCTTCGATGTTCTTTGCTGTTGGAGGTTGTTTGATTTTTAACTGTATCTTTTGTTATCTCGCACATGCTTATCCACGATATGCGGCTTCTGTGCTTGCTGGTAATGATTTTATGCGATCTTCGTTTGGGGCGGGATTTCCTCTTTTTGCGACTGCCATGTTTCATAATTTGGGTGTTGGTTGGGCGTGTACTCTGCTGGGATGTTTGACGGTAGTTTTTGTACCGTTTCCTTTCATTTTGTTGTGGAGAGGACGAAGGATTCGGATGGCGAGCAAGTATGCTCGGCATGACATTTGATTATGGGAACGTTGACTTGAGCATTTCAAGGTTTAAGAATAGAAATCAAGGATGCCGTGAATAATGATAGATATCATAGAGAGGTTAAAAATTGAGATAACGATAAGTTCTAATCCATTGCGCCAGACTCGCTGTGGCGAAGAGGCCACCCACATATGCATGTAAAGCTGAGATGAAAGATAACAATAACGAGGCAGTGTGTTACATTGCCAGAAAAAGTTCGTCATTTATCAACTACCGATTCAGTAGTCCATCGAATATCCGCCACCAGGATTACCCCCGGAGTTAGAGCCATCATACCCTCCTGCGGAATCATCCAAAGACTTGTAGTACGGGTTTCCAGGGCCAGCGCCGCCACGACCACGGCCACGACCACCACGTCCATTATTGCCCCTACCTCTTGAATTACCACGGCCGCGACCCCGTTGCGAGCCCCGACGAGGTCCATTGTCATAGCCGTAATGTCCAGAATGATAGCCATGTGGCTGGTCCGGTGCTTGGCCGTCGTAGCCACCGTATTGACCTTGTTGAGAATAGGAGGCGCCATCCTCATACTGCTGACGGGGGCGTTTCTTATTATTCCTCCCGGCAGGATTGATCTCTTCCACTGAAAGGATCTCTTTCTCTCCTACTTCAGTTTCAAAAGTCATGGCCATCTCTGTTGGGACGGGGTGCCAGTTTTGAATGAAACTAGCATCCACTGGACGAGCAGGTTTGCGACATGCCAGAACGACCAAAGGCACGGGGTTCTCGGAATGGATCTGTGTTGATCCAGGAATTGGTTGTACTCGTGCAGCCCAGACCTTGTTCTCGAAGTTTGCGGTACCGGTGACTTGCCATTTTACCTTTCGGCCAACACCACCAATCCTTTCTAAAATCTGCTTAGATGCGGGTCGGGGAGCAATCATGATATTGTTAGCGGTGTATTTCAGGTCCTTTGAGTCGGTCATTCCTTGGGGCAGGATTGGACCCAGAATCTCTTTGATCAGACGCATTTGGTCCTCCTTCGAGATCAGGTAGCCTGTGTAAAGAACGGTCTTCTTGATGCGATATCCTGAAAAGAAGGCCTTCGGCTTCTTTGGGACTGAAGTGCGTTGGGATAGATGGAGAGAATTGATCATGCGCTGCACCTCAGCAACCTCTGTTGCTGGATCCAGATATGTGGTGCCTTCAGTCACATGGATCACGTCAGAATTGATAGGTTTCCTGTTACTAGACGTTTGGCCTGTTTGCAAGCTCATGTTCATGTCTTCAAAGTAGTCTCTGAACATTTTCACGCTGGAAGGTAGGTTAGTCTTGGATCTGAATAGAGAATTTATTCAGAAAGATTGTGACTTACTGCCTCACGCGATCCTCATAGACTCGGATCTCTTCAGCCTGGTCATAAGTAAAGATGAGATCTTCGAGAAACTGCTGTTTGAAAGCTGCAGTTGAAGGAAACTTCTGTCCACTCGGGCCGACTTCAGGTTTCAGGCTAACCAAGTCGAAGTCGAGGTTTTGGCTCGCAGTCATGCGCTTGACGAGTTCAGCGAAACGGTCTTCTCCTCTGCCAGTCAAAAGAACTGTAAGGGCATCTTTTTGCTCCATACTTAGTTGTACGAGACGGAGCTATTTATCGTTAGTGCCAAAAAGCATGAGTATGAGGGACCACAACGATCGCACGATATTCTCATTCCACCATCCTTTCCAACCTCTTGGCTCTTCAACATCTATCCCTTGTCCCGTAGCTGAGAGAAGGTTTGGGTCATGCCACCAGCCGCCGTTCGCGAAGCTCTCTTCAGTCTGAAGCAAGCCGATTGTTTGCCCGTTCCATAGCTGTGGGTTTGGCAGGGGACTTAGGAACACTAGCGAAATAGTTGTTAAGAGTTTGTAGGTTTTATCTGACAGTAGGTCTGGCGATGCTCACGGGTATTGTCGAAGTCATAGACATGGATCGAACGAATTTGGGAAGCAGCTGCGCGTGTTCAAATATAATTAGCTCACAGGCCCACAAAGACAGTGATTCCCACCACCCATACGGCATGCTTACCTGGTGGTACTTTCGTAGCTACCGACCATCGCTTCAGCGCGGTGACTGTGTACGGTGGTTGACGCTGAGCAGTTGACATTGTGGCTGCAGAGCTGATACCCGCAAGTCTCTCTGAAACAACAGCCTTGGCTGATCGCATCTGCACGTTTAGTCCCGTATTCTCGATGCTGTTGTTTGGTCTAAATTTCGATCAGTTCATAAGCTCGTCTGCATTGGAGAACAAGGAGAAGCGCACGAAGGTAGCAAATCCCCACGGAGAATCGAGTGCTTGCGCCGAACATTTGGCAGCTGCGGGTCCTTATCACCACGTGAAGAGCCACCGGCACGTGATGATATAAGAGTGCGGCGGCGGTTTTGATGACGACGGGCAGGTCGAGCTTGAGCTTCATTCTTCTTTTTTCCTGTTGAAACTCCCATGGTGGACGATGGCAGAAGAGGGAGATGTGCGACACGAAATTTTACAGAAGACCTTGAGAGAAGTAGCAGACGAAGGACTTGGACCGGCTGGAGAGTCAAGTGATCCTTGCGTGATCTGCCTCGATTCAGTCACAGAGCCAAGTATTGCTGTACCTTGCAATCACTCGAATTTCGATTATTTATGCCTACTCAGCTGGCTCGAACAACAACCCACATGTCCACTATGTACGTCCTCTCCTAGCCTCAAAGACGATACAGTTGAGCTGATTCTTTATACAGGTAAGGCTGCTATAACGACCGTCAAGTATGACTTGAAAGCCCCCAACGGACCGAAAACCTACAATGTACCCACCCGAGAGCAGCCCGGAAGTAAACCCGAGTCTTCGTCTTGGAGTTACACACAACGGCGCGCCTTGGCAGGTGGGCTAGACGTACGAGAACCGCGATCACGCAGGCGAGGACCACAAACCCGTCCATATCAACGCCAACCTATATCAGCCGACCCTCTTTCAGCACGGCGCAATGTGTATCGCAACCAATTATACTCACTGCGAGTTGGATCAAATCGCCTCTCGCAATATAGCGAAGTGACACCACAACATTTTAATCGCGACGAAGCTCTACTCTCGCGGGCCCGGAAGTGGATTCGTCGAGAATTACAAGTTTTCAGCTTCTTGACGCCAGGCACCGAGGAAGAACCGCAAGGGAACAGCCGAGTACCACGCGCCGGGCATCAGAGATTAGAAGATCGCAGGGCGAACAACGCCGAGTTTCTGCTCGAGTACGTTGTCGCCATCTTGCGCACAATCGATATCAAGGGAAGTTCCGGGCAAGCAGAAGAGCTTCTGCGAGACTTCATTGGCCGGGAGAATGCTCGTTTGTTCCTTCATGAACTGCTGGCCTGGTTGCGCAGCCCTTATACTTCATTAGAAGACTGGGACCGCCATGTGCAATATCCAACATCCTCAACGCCAAACTACCGAGACAGGGACTCCCAGGAAATAGACTCGAACCGTCGAGGTCGTCCAAGACCTTGCCGACCCCCGGTGGCTCGCCAGCGTAGTGCGTCTCCAGCTGCTGGTCGAGATAGAAGCTTGTTTGACCGTGTTTCGAGACCTGACAATTCTGAGACATCGATCTCTACTCAGGTGGAAGTGCAACGTAGTCATCGCAGGCGACGCTCTTGATCGCTTAGACATTTTTACGGATTGGCGATATCCCCGACTAATCAAAAGATATGAGTCTAAGATAAATTCCTAGAACTAACGGATAGAAGATAGAGAAACCGCTAAATGCATGATGAATTAATACACCAGTTGGAATGTCCGTGTCTATGCCCATTCCTATGCCCAATTGCTGAATATCAAAATAGTCGTAAAATCATAAGATAGAAATAAACAGAAAGCGGTAGCAGAGAATTAGCAGCCTCTACTATCGGCGGAATCGTCCACGGCCCCGAGACCCTCTATTATTGATCTTCACAGATCTGTAGTTTGCATGAGCTTGAAGATTGACCTTTCGCTCCTTGGGTTTCTTCACTTCCTTTTCTGGAGCAGCCTTGACAGGCGCCGGTGCAGGCTCCTTAGTCTTGGGCGTGACCTTTGCAACCGCTTCTTTCAAACGATCGGAAAAGCTCTTAGCTTTTGGCAAAGGCTTCGCTTCCTCTCCGTACTCGGGATCCCCATCGGAGTCCGGCTCGTCGTAATCGGAATCGGGCTCGGACGCGGTGTGCAATGAAGCAGCATCTTCATGTGGATCGATATTTTCCAAAACATCTTCAGGGATTTGATCTGAGCCAGCTTGTATCTGTGTCTCCGGGACAACAGCAGCCAGTTCATCCTCACTCTCCTCTCCTGGTGTAGGAGCGGGATCGCTTGCTTGTCGGGCCTTTGGCTGACGAATGACTGGTCGCATCGTAACTCGCCGGGTAGTTCGTTTCTGTCCTTTCTTTTTATAGGGTCGCTCTGTCTGCTCTGCGGACGGATGGGACTCTGGAACCGGGTAGCTGAATCCCTGTTCTTCCATCTCCATCTCTCGCATTACGTCCCAATCATCGTCCATGCGTTCTTCTTCCATATCGTCCTCCATATCTCGGAGACCTTGTACAATAGTCGACAGCCCCTTACCATGAAATCTACCTGGTTGACGAGATTTAATCGGACTAAGGCCTGAGCCATCAATGTTGGACGAGACCGGGTATCGTCCTGAACTTGAGCGGCGCAGAAAAGACGGGGTTGCGGAGTGGTTGGTTTCAGGAGAGTGCGCAGCGGACTTTTGATTTGCACTTGCTTGTGCCTCCTTCTCATCGTCTGCTTCGACCATCGCCGCATATCGCATAGTCGTGGGGGTTGCGAAAAGGTTGGCAAGATAGAATTGTTTCGTGGACGACGCGGGCGTTCTTGTAATTCGAGAAGACTCCTCTTCTTCTTGCTCCTCTTCAGGTGCCTCCTTAATAGGGTCAAACTTCTTTGGCTTGGATGGTGTCTGGAACCCGACTGCCAGTGTATCCTTTTGCCTCTTTACGGACGGGGTGCCGTGATTCGTCCCGCCTGATTCGGAAAGCAGATCGAAGAGTCCCAGTGACTTGCCATCTCGCTGAGGTGTTGGTCCAATTGCGGCCTTAAGTGGCGATGGCGCTGGCATACTTTGTCTATGAGTGCTCGGGCTAAACAGCTTGCGAAAGGTTGAAGGTGAATCGTAAGGATCTAGATTGGAAGGGTGGATCTGCTCGGTGCGCTTATGCGACGGGGTCGCAAAGAGACCTTTGGATGCTTTGCGCGGTGTTGTCTTTGGCGGCGCATCCATCGGACCTGATGGCGACTCATGCTTTCGCTTCCTCGATTGCGATTCGGGATGCTGTGGTTCTGCTTTCCTGTTTTCGCGACGAATGATCTTGGCTTCGAGGTTCTTCCATTGTGTGTACTCCTTGTATTTTGCCGCTGCAAATGAATAGTTCAGCGCTGTACTGTAGATTATAACCCAAAATGGAGCTTCTGCAAGCTTAGAGCTTCAGCATAAGAGGTGGTTGAACTCACCAATATCTGGATTCTGCTTGATATCATCACGGCTCGGCTTTCGCCCGCCATTGGTCGCAGCAACTTCCTTTTCCCATTGCTTTAATTCTTGTCGGATAGCAGTAGCTTTTTCAGTGGCTTCTTCACGGGAGCAGAGAGCGTCCAAATGATCTGCCATTATTATAATCTATAATCGAGAGAGAGAGTGGAGTAGAGAGTAAGCAGGGTTGAATGTAGGTGCAAACGGAGAAAGTCCCGACGCGAACGCGAAAAGCAAAAAGCACTCAACGCGGGCAATCGCGTCGGGACCCGCACTTCTCCACTTCTTCTTCTTCTTCCCCGTCTCTCTGTCTCTCTGTCTGCTTGACCTCCACTCATTTTCATTCTCCACTTTTAGCCTAAATAATGCACACGACCACTCGGATCTTTTTGCTTATAGTATTTCGCTGGCAAAAGAGAAACATCTTTGCCTGACAGGCTGCTGGATTAGGCCCCCTCGGAGCCCCCGTGGTGGCTTGGCTTTACGCCAATGACAAGTCTCCTAGTGATTGAACTTCATTAGCGAAGTCACCTTCTACTAATACCCCACGATTCCCCCGCTACTTCTTAAGAAGAGATAAGATTTCTCTTGTTGCCGCAGTTTTTACGACTTCCAGAACATTAACCTGCCTACTGACACTATCACACCGTTCCAAAAGGATATCAAAATGCAAATTCCAATTGAAACAAGTAAATCTCCCTTTGATCCCGAGTTCGATCAACTGGTAGACAAACTGCTCGAGGAATGGAAGATGCCGGGCTTGTCCATTGCCATAGTTCATGGATCAGAATCCTATTCAAAGGTTGTCCCCGATGCTACTTGAGGTTGACCCGAGCGTATGCAAATACTGATTTCTATAGGCATACGGTGTATCTCAGCTCCCAGACAAGCGTATGACCACCGACACTTTGTTCCCAACATGTAGCACGACCAAAGCTTTCGCCGGACTATCTACTGCTCTGGTAATTCAAGACAGCAAGAAGACAGACTCCCCGATTGACTGGGACACGCCAATCTGCGAACTACTCCCAGAAGACTTTGTCCTCGCGAACGACTATGCTACAAAGCATACAACGCTTGAGGATGCTCTCTCACATCGCTCTGGTCTTCCAGATCATGGCTGGATGTTTCATTTCACGCCAAATAATGTTGACTCGCAAGCACTTGTTCGCTCACTCAGACATTTGCCATTGACATACGAACCCAGAACAACATTTAATTACTCCAATCAAATGTACTCTACCATTTCTTATGCTATAGAGCGGCGAACTGGTGAGCCATTGGGTACTTTCATGAGAAAGCGGATCTGGGACCCTCTCGAAATGCACGACACGTACTTCTCTATCCCGGAGGTCAAGGAAGATCCGACACTCGCCGAGAGACTCGCTGGTGGATACACTTGGCTACCCGATGGAAAAGGCGGTTACTACTACCATCTGGAAAAAGCCATGAACTATATGCCCAACAAAGGAGCCGGTTCCATGGTCAGCACTGTTCTAGACTATACTCATTGGTTGCGGGCATTACTTGAAAAGAAGGGTCCTCTCGAATGCCGTGACTCTCTAATCAAGCCGAGAATATTTCATTTCGACACAGGGGACGTGAATCTACCTTCTCCATACCATGCATATGCACTGGGATGGTTTGTTGACAATTACCGTGGTGAGAACCTCTATTGGCATACCGGTGGATGGCCTGGGTTTGGTAGCTACGTTGGCTTTCTTCCAGACAAGAACTTCGGCTTCGCTATCATGGGTAACTCAATGGCCGCACGAAATGCCGGCTTTGAACTAGCAGTTCATCTAATGGACAGAATATTGGGCCCGGCAGAGCCAAGTCTGAAAGAGCAGCTGTCGGCTTGCTTTGCGAAACAACATGAGCAAATTGACGAGCACCTCCAGCGAAAGCTTGTGGCGTCTAACAACGCAAAGATTTTTCCAAACCTGCCTGATCCTCCGATCCCGCATTCTTTGCCATTGGAGAAGTATGTCGGCACTTACAGACATCCATCAAATGCATGGATTTCGATCGAGCTCGCTGACGGAAAATTGAATGCCAACATATCTCAAGGCACACTTCCAACCCAGCTCAGCTTTTCTCATGCAAGTGGCGAGTTCTTCATGGCAGAGACGAGAGTGCTGGATCTCTTTACACTGGGACCATTTGCTGTCGAGTTTTATGTCGATGTAAGCGGGGTTGTCAAGAAAGTTGGCATGGTTCTGGAGCCTGCTATGAAGGGCGAAAAGATTTGGTTCGAACGGAGCTCTTCATGATCGCAACAGTGTTATCTCCTGTTGAAAGAGAAGAGACTGTTTGAGCGGAAATTATTGTCTTAATCGGAATGAATCTTCATGATTATTATCAGTGGCTAGTATGTGTATAGTAATCTATAGTAGTTTTTATGAATATTAACGCTGAGGAGTAGTAGTATGCCTTTTCCAAACTTCGATGCACCTGGGCAGGACTTCCCTTCACCAACTTGTCAGCCCCTTCAGACGGTCAAACCCACCCCTCAACTGAGTATCCGGATGAACGACCTTCCCCTCGAGAAGCGTATATTTAACAATTCCTTCGCAATGCTCCGGTCTCACCCGCGCCAACCAAATCATCTGCTGATCCTTCTTCCGATAAATCAACACATTTGCCGAAAACTTATGGCCACCAACATGAGAAACGAAGAAGATACCCGCGCCCCCAGGTCTTGAGTCATCCGAATCACGATCTAGCCCCAAAGGCCGAAGATGGCGCTCCAATTCACGCTTGATTAGTGGAGCAGTGATTCCACAGCGGGCGTCTCGTCTTCGGTGCGAACAGAGTAAGATCACGTAGTCTAGTTCGCAGGGTCGAGCACTCATGTCGCTATCTGGAGACACGAGACCAGTCCCATTCTTCTCGTCTGTTGGGTTATCGATGTATCGATGGACGAGGTTTGGTACGTCGGCTTGTGAGACTGAGTCCACGAATGTAAATGATGGAAGAATGAGCACTGACGTGCGCTTATTTGATTCTTCGGTGAAGGATCCCTCTGGTTGTTTTATGTTTGATGCGGAGACCATTATGCGCTGTCATTCGTTAGTATTAACACCATGATGCAACATTCATTGGTATTTCAGAGTAGAGAAAATAACTCAGTGACTTACTCCGAGTTCAGATTTCGCTGAGGACTGGTCAAAAGCTTCCATCAGACTTCCTCTTTCATACTCCACTTTCTCTTTCCAATCGGATTGACCCGTCGCGACAAGGACGTGTGAATTGAAAGCTTTAATGTGGCCATATAGAGGTCGGAAATTTTCCACTTTCACTTTCGAGGGAAATTGTGTCGTGCAGTCCGCGCAGTCTTTTAGACAGTCGGCTCCATCTTCGGCGGGATCCACTCGAGGTACGAAGTATTCTTCTGGACCGCGGCCTAGCGAGAGCAACGAGCGCAGCATGGTGTTAACTTTCAAGAATTATAATCTCAATATATGCCGAGTGCTGAGAGCTGCGAAAAGGAAAAAAGTATTATTATTCCAGAGTCTGAGAAGCTCGGTGGATTTTCAACAGGACTTATATCTTGCGGGTCGGTGATGGTTGCCTGGATTGAGTATGTCCGAGAATTCTGACATCCGACGCGCTTATCCCCGAACCCCGGACTTGACGAAATTCAACGCTTTAATTGCGATTTGTTTATTGGTGCTATCTCGGGTTTGAATTTGGATATTGAAAGTATTATCTACTTCACCTAGCCCCACTGCCTTCTCACTGATACGAACGAGGGCTAGTGCGGAGTACCTTGATGTTGATCTTACGAGCAAGCGAGTGATATGTGCGAATGGGAATCGGACACTCGTGAAATGCATATTTCATCTTCGGACATTCGGACGAGTTCGACCGAGGATTGATAGTGGTATTTCTAGTAGCTCTATGTTGGATTCCAACCATCAGTTTTCCTAACTTGCTCCCGCTTGCTACAATCTATCGCCCTCAACTTCAGGCTCTTCGATTTTGTTATCCATTCCGAGGTATCCATGGATGCTTGTTAGTAAGTACCAATCATACCAACGAATATCGTAGCTCCTGTCAACCACCATCCAGCAATACCAAAGGCCCCCTGAACATCTTTCTGCAGAACTCCCCACATTACCCCAAAAAGCAAACTAGTAACACCGAACACGATTCCGAGAAACCACCATATCTTTGAATGATTCCAATCTTCTTTGAAGCAAAGACCCCAGGCTTCAGTTTGTGTAGAAGCAGTATCTCGAAGACATTCGTTCATCTTCTTCGGAATCTGTTGTAGAACTCTCGTGGCGCCTGACTTGTAGCCGTCCGGATCATTAAACAAATCCATCATATGCTTGGAACCCACTGGTGGTGATAATCCTGGTGGAATCGGGGAACAATCGTATTCCATTCCTTTTGGGAAAACGTATTCTATCGGGGGAACACAAATGCACTTGGCTCTCTCGCAGAGATCAGTGTGGCAGCGGACGTCAATGTTGGGATGGCCCTCGTAGATAAACTGGATTGTCATCCATCAGTCTCTGGTGCAGTCACGACTCGGAGTAGTATAGCTCTTCGTCAGAGCTCAAAAGTTCACTCACTTTCATAAATTGAATACTCCCCAGCGTTCTCAACGACCAAAATGACCTCAAATACCCTTCTTTCTCTTTATAAACTCGCCGCAACTCGCGAAAGAGTTGACTATCATCGAGGATATCGGTGACAGTTTCCTGGTGTAGCCTATCAGGATAGCCTCTTCTCTCTATACAAAGTAGAAGTAGCAGAGGGCGAGACGATTTGCTTCCCATCTCAATGTCTGTCTGAGTATTCTCCTTTGGAGTCATGGCTGACTGCAAATCTTGCCAAGTCTCACTGGCTCGAATGGGATTATTATTCGAAGTGGTTGAGCTTGCTGTTCTTTCTTCTTGAATATCGTTTGATACTAGCTCACTACTACCCTGCATAGCCGGATGAGCAATTATAAGTGATGGCTTAAGACCCGACTGGCTAAAATATTCCTGAAGCTTTTCCAAAGCTCCAGATCTATTCTCGGTATAATCATCGTACAAATTCTTGCCATGTCGCTGAATTGAAGAACCTGTTATTTCAAGTTTGATCGCGAATAAATGAAGAATTACTTGCATTTTTCCATCTCAGTCGCACACACCCAGGTGGTATCCTGCTTTCAATCAAGCCCAAAGACGACAAAAGATCCAGAAGTCGGCTATATGGTTGATTTCGGTAGGTTTGTGACGAGGTTGAGCTTAAAAGCAGTGACGTGTCTTCGAAATCAGTGGAATTTGAAGGCTCGCCGGCGTCGAAATGCGACATGAAGTCTTGCCAAAACTCTGCTCCGGGGTTTTCTTGTTGCTCAATTTGGTTCACGGATCGTACGAAAATGCTAGGCTGTAAGTCATTTTCATCCACGGTGCTCACGAAGTCTGGTTCATTTTGCCGCGCGGGGAGTATTTGAGGGCTGTCTTCGGTTATTTGTGTCCCCTCTTGAGAAGTTGAAGGTTGCTCCTCCGCCGTCGAACTTGTATTGACTGGAATACTAGTAGGTTGCAAAGCGATCAAAAGGTTGCTGCTTTCATCCATAATCCTCAGACCAAGTGACTTCCATATACCTATAGCCGGCGAGTCTGCTTCGAGAGTAGTTTGAGGATATTTGGGGATCTCCTTTTTCTCGCTTTCAAGGTCACTGATTATATCTTCACATCGCACAGTGGTATCGTCAAGCATCTGAAGTACGTCTGGACTGATTTGACCCGCTTGAAGCACGGCTTCAATTATGGGGAGGGTGCCAAGTAGGGTTTGTAGATTCTCCAGAACCCTAGCAACATCTACATTTTTAGATGTATCTGAGCTGGTCAGGAGCCTGGCTATCTGGTACCCAGAGCTGAGAATCCTCGAAATCCGGGATGCGATCAAGGCTCGATCAGCCATGATTTGAAGTTATGTCTCGGTATTACGAAAGTTGCAAGTTTGATGACGACTCGTAGGACAGAAAGGCAACTCAAGTAACATATGCTCAAGATGGAAGGTTTGGAAAGGCGCTGGCAGCTCGAGGTCCAAGGCTTTTGAGTCAAAGTATTATGGTCAGTGTCAGACTCAAGTTCAACATGATGTGAAGAACAGAGCCACTGACTAGTATGGGGCGGTGGGTGCGATGATTCCTGTTCTTATAGCCCCCACCCTACCCCACCCGGGCGCTTGCAGTGGTGGTATGTACTCCGTATAGTAGAAAGCTGAAAGCTGAAAGCAAGGGCATGAAAAGCCGATTGTGCTCAGTTACCGGCAGGATCGACGTCTTGCGAGCGGCTAAGTGTTGGTCAAAGCCCTGCCCATCCCCCATCACTTCATGTACACTTGTGTACCAGCGGTCTGCAACATTTGAAGGCAGTTAAATTTGCTGAGCGATTACTGTCTACAAGAGCCTACATAGGTACATTCACGCCCGTACTGGTTTTAGCTTAACATCAATTGTGTACCTGTTGCCTTCATAACTTCCCGCCAACGACAGCTGACCCCAAAAGGGCGTGGTGTTTGCAATGGCCCAGCTTCCCAAACACTCTCCAGAACATTGAGTCCAGTCCTGATGGAGACAATCCCGTATACTTCAACTTGATGATACCATCTACGGAAACGATCCTGCAACCCCTCATCAAAAGTCTCGCTCGCCGCAATAAATGCCGGCCAATAGTGCGGCGCAGCCATGGCTGGTGTTCCAATCTTCAAACTTTCAATTGTCTCCATACTTTTCAAGACTGATTCAATGTAAGGCAATAGGAAGCGATGTCCGATTTGACGAACATGTTGCACAAAATAGATGATCAGGGCATTATGAAAGGCCAGGGTATGTTGATGTACTATCTTGGCGCTTGTTGAAGAGTTTGGCTTTGTGCATTCCTCCAGGCGAACCACTGATGGCCAGTCCATGATTGCTTTCTCTAGCTTGTCGCATTCTTCTGTCATTCTTTCTTGAGAATTTCTGCTCGGATCGTTATCTTTTTGGATCTCTAGCATGTCGATTAAGTCAATGACCTCGGTTAGTAGAAGGGATAAACCATGAGGAATCCCGTAGATCCGTTCACAGTTTGATGTGCGTGTCTCGAAATCCAGATCTATACCAGTTTTGTAGTTTTTCATTTGGGCCTGAAGAATATCTCTGCAAAAGACATCCGGTAATGCAAATGAGTGCACTTTCAAGTTACTACCGGATGCTGGCAGTAAATTCGCACTTGAAATAGTAGTCTCACGACTAGTGCGAGGGGCAGTGCTCTCATAGATCGTTCGCAGATAGAAATAAACTCGGTGAAGGGATTGAGCCTTGTTTGAATATTTCCGTTTCCACTTTTGCCCCTGTCTTATCAGCCTCAAGACGCCATTCAGATGCACACCGCAAGTGTTGATATCGCCAGAAATAACCTTCAAGTTCCATTCGTTAGTTCAAAAGTGAAATCGCCATATTTCTGTCAAGAATATTGTTGCTCACATTCATCGTGACCATAGACAAAGTGGTTGCTAAGAATTCCTTATACTTTGGTGGAGATTTGGCATAGAAATCGCATTCAACAGCACTCCTCAGAAGATTGAGGGCTTTGGACCGATGCTTTTCTGCTGCATCTCGCCATTTCGCGGACTCAGTGATCTCTAGTTGAAAGTGGCTATCGTTGCAAAGCAGAAACGAGCTAATTGCCAGTAATGTGTTGAAGAGTGCTTCGCGTATTTTAGAAGTTGAGCCTTGCATACTGATCTCACCCGCTGCCTGGAGAGCCTTTGGTAAGTGGACGGTCTTCCATGGGCTCTTTTCGTGATCGACGACGCAGAAAAGAAACAGAACACGTTTTGAATAATGATACATGAGGAAATTCTCGTCGGTAGAGAATGTTGAAGATGAGGGACATGATAGTAACTGATTTGTTTT
Organism: Penicillium paxilli ATCC 26601; assembly: GCA_000347475.1. Lineage (NCBI taxonomy): Eukaryota > Fungi > Ascomycota > Eurotiomycetes > Eurotiales > Aspergillaceae > Penicillium > Penicillium paxilli. The sequence continues at coordinate 41,767 of AOTG01000318.1, forward strand.
CTCTAAATCAGATGGTGTGGTTTCGGCCCACATGTATTGATTCTGTGCATCGAAGATATCAAAGAAGGCATCATCATAGGGGCCCTGTTGCTGTAGTCCCGGCATCATCTCGCCGAGATTCTCCGTCTCGAGAGTTGGCTGAGCGTGGTAGTCTTGATGCTCCTGCCAAGAGGGGGCGTTCAATTGCGGCCATGATGATCCTTCCCATGTGCTTATCTGAGGTGATTCAATGACAGAAGTCGATAGTTGCCGACTGATGTTGAAGAAAACTGGGGAAGTTCTAGGGTCCTCTAGCTCAACAAGTCTGGGTGACCCCACTTCTGACAAGATGGGGTCATGGTTTGCGGGGACAGAGACCCCAAAGACACCAAAGCATTCAATGAATTGAGAGGATTCTTGCAATGACAAAGAGTCTTTATGTGTGCCAAATGAGTCTAAAGTGCTCAAGATCTGGTCCACTCGGCTGGCCGGGAAAATCGCTCTGTTGGTGTCTACTTTTCCAGTTAGCCAAAAACCTCGAGAAAGACAAACATCACATTGGGGGCACAGAAATGTGAAAAACAGATTCAAAATTATTGACCTTACCTGGCACAATGTTACTTCGTGGTGTAAAAAGACTAGAATACGTACTTTCACTGGCGCCGTTGTTGACCCAATGAAGCCTTATTCCGTAGCCCTCGCACCTAGTGCCTTTACGGCGACAATGGTTGCATGTCGGTTTGGTCTCATCACACCGAATTCGCCGAGCACGGCATGTCCAACAGCCAGTGAATGTTTTGGTATGCTTCGTGGGGTTTCTGTGGTGGGAAGAAGTTCGACGTGTGGCACCGTGGGACATGGACCTTTCTGGGAGCTGGGTCAGCGTGCTACAATCTTGATACTTCTGATGAGCGAAAGAAGATTGGTAATGATAAATCAAGAAGCCAAAACCGAGATGAGTCGCACTTATAAGTCCTATGTGGATCAAACGACTAGCCTCAATCAATCAGATTAATCGAAGTGAATGATGCAGCGCGTGGGGTCACTAACTGCCCAGGTGCTTCACCATTCTCGGATATGGAACCCGCCTCAAATCCAGCCCAAAAGATGCCAACTACCCGGAGTCTGGGCCTTCCAATTGTGAAACAGCCCAAAGAACCCATCCATACTACCGTTAGCGCATATACTAGGTTGAATTGAAGCCTTCCCAAGTGTTAGTGGCCGCGAGTCGGGTAAATACAACCGAGCAGGATAGAAGGAGCGAGATTTGCTTGGCTTCCAGCTGACAACGCTTATCTCAATCGATGATGATGGGAGCAAACAGGGTCCTTGAATTTGAAAAACGGTATAGCACAATGTTAATGCTCGGACCGGATTCCTGCTCGAGGAGTATCGGGGGCAATGGATTAGATGAGCTTTGGTTTTAGTGTACTAGCATCAGTAGCACTGCAGTGCTAGGTAGCGGTCATCAGACCATTCTATTACTAGCACTGGTATACATCAGGATCTATCTATAAATACAACTCCTTCCTTGCAGTGCTCTTGAAGTATGCCACGAATTTTCAAGGTTGTTGATGAGACAAGTTTGCCCACTAGTAGGTAATTACCAACACAAGCTTTAAGAAGTTTCTTCAATCACAACCTACCTAGGTAGATATCACTCTTGAACCAGATACACAACAAAAAACCTCTTTATATCTCTACATCCTGTCTACTATCTCACAATGCCCGCATTTCCCTGTGCAGAAGGAACTCCATTTACTCCTCCTCCCAAGGCCCCATATGTGGAAGGACCCAAGCTCAAGAAACCCAAGCGTCCTGAAACCGAGATACCAGGGGTGATTCTCGATGAAGCCCGTCAAATCAAACCAGTGAGATTCAGTCCGAGCGAGCATCTGCACTTTGTTCCACCCAAGAACATCATCAAAATGGCAGATATTGGCCTGCAGTGTCATGGGATCTCCCCCAACGCCATATCTGAGCCCTTCCCTCTCTTCACCCGGGATGCCATGCTCCAAATGAAAGCCGAGATATTCAGCGAGTGGGCAGTGGAAAACTGTCGCTTCGCTTCGGATCTAACGCCGAATGTGATGCGTGGCTTAACGCCAGGGTATGCGCTCTCTACAACTAGTACCTTCTAGTACTCAGTGCTAATATCCATCTTTGCAGACGTGCTCCCTTTTCCTTTGGTCTGTGGTGGTCACCCGAGGTTCTGAAGATCGTATCTGATATTGCGGGTATTGAACTTGTTCCTGCTATTGACTACGAAGTCGCCAATGTCCAGGTCTCAATGAATGACCAGAATATCGCGACTGTTGGGTCGGGTGACCAAACCTCATCCGTTGCCTGGCACTACGATAGCTACCCTTTTGTGTGTGTCACGATGGCATCGGATTGTACGGGTATGGTAGGAGGTGAAACAGCAATTGAGCTACCCAATGGTCAAATTCGAAAGGCCCGCGGTCCTAGCATTGTAAGTGCAGAACTTGAACTTCTCAATCCATTTGGTTTCCTGTCGCTCATTCCAACTGCCCATAGGGTACCGCTGTAGTCATGCAGGGTAGATACATTAAACATCAAGCTCTGAAGGCGTTTGGTGGTCGTGAGCGTATTTCTATGATCACATCTTTCCGGCCAAAGAATCCACTTGTCAGAGATGAGACTATACTCACGGGTGTGAGGGCAATTAGTAACACCAGCGAGCTGTATACGCAGTTCACCAATTATAGGATGGAAATTGTCGAAGAGCGGTTCCGTGCTAAGATTAAAGAGGAGCGTGCTTGTCAAAGGGCTCAACTGACTTACGATATTCCTTCAATGAGACGTTGGTTGGAGGAGCAACGGGATTTTATTGACTCTACCCTTCAGCAAATTATTGAGGTTTAGCGAAAGACCTCGGTAGGTGGATAAACGGAAGGCAGATGGTGATGGGAACTGGGTGCATAGGGCAGTCATGGATGCGGTTACCCACGAACTTGAAGTGGAGATGGCATAGTAGAGGTTCTTGCAACATATGCATGATCATGAGAAGTTCTACTATGGAAGGGAGACTGGCAGTGTATTGACAACGGACTCTGAATAAGGTATTCGTCAAATCGATTCCCCATACAGATTATCATAAAAAGTGCACCCTAGTAAAAGTCGACGCTAATGAAACGGGACAAGGCCTACTCCATTGAAATCAATTTAAATCGTCACGGCATTCTAGTACATTCACGCTTCTCCGCCCCTCTTACTTATTCGCAAAGGGGGCGGTTGTAGGGTATCTTGCTCAACAGTTTCGGAACCGGCAGGTTTCAAAGGCGCGGGTTCCATAACAGGGGGCTCCGACGCATCAATGTCGTATGCAGGTAGCTCAAAGACCTCCTTCATGGGTGCAGCATCTAACTCGCTGGCCTTCAGGGGTCCATCGATGGAAATTTCGCCGACCTTTTCGGCAGATCCCCAGGCATTTCTGCGGGTAACTCAACAGGCATATCCGAGGGCGTATGAGCAGGTAACTCGATTGGCATTACGGTAGACCCGCCGGGGAGTTCAACTGGTTGACCGGCAGTCGTTTCTGCAGATAACTCGATAGGCCCTTGAGGCTCATACTTCATAGGCTGCTGCTGGTACTGCTGGTACTGCTGGTACTGCTGGTTTTGCTGGTGTTGAGAGCCCTGCGAAAGATCCTCCGCAGATGTCATGGGTGACACGTCGCTATCATCAAGAGGCTGAAACTTCTCGGAGTTCAGGATATCCATCAGAGGTCCAGAGCCTACCGGCGGCTCGACTTTCCCACTTAAAAGCTCTTCTGCCGATATGGTTCTTCCATACATCTTCTTATTAGCTTCCGCTCGCTCTCCAATAACTCCGCCCTCCCAAGACTTTCCACCAAAGACACCTCGCGATTTCGAGTAGGCAAACATGCCGGATAACCCTTTGGAGCTTAGAACGCCGCTGAATTCGGCGCTGCGGCCGTAGGGACCTAGCGCAACAGAAAGATTCTTGCCTAGTGTGATTGACCCGGATTTGGAGAAAGTTTTAATGGCTTTGTCGCTGTTGAGAACGAAGACAAAATCTGTCTTCTCGAAGCCGAGTTGGGTGCCAAATCCAACTCCACCCGTTGACATGGCTGATGGTGCGGACCAGCTGTTGTCTGGAAGTCGAACAATGATGAGACCAGATCCGTAGCGGTATGAGCCTACGAGACCTGCTTTTGTAGCAGTGAATATAGCCAGTCCCTGTGATCATTGAGTTAGAATAGTATTCGTTTAAAAATTGAATCTTATTTAAGTCTTGGCTTACTCTTGCGCGAGAGAGAATCGTGCGTGGGATGCCCAGTTCCGTATCTTCATCGTGAGACTTTTTTGCTTTGGGATATAAGAATGATCTGAGAATAGCCTCTGCCTTTTCACATTCACCGGATAACGAGGCAGGCATGGGACTGTGTAGCTGGCTCTGCATTATAGTCCATTTCTTCGACCCGGAAGAAGTTGAAGTAGAGCTAGAGCGCGATAGTAAACTCTTAGAACGAGATGCAAAGCTCTCCGAGCGTGATGTTGTGCTCTCGGTATCTGACATGATTTCGAAGGCTGTTAAAAAAACCACTGATTTTGCTAGCCGGGGACAGCTTGTAGTTTGTCTTGGCGAGGTTATCGAAGATGCCAAGACTTTGATGATCCAGCGAGAAATTAATAGTCCAGTTCAATCAAATTGATTGAATCAAGCGGGACAATTCTTGAAGATATCTGTATCGAGCTGAAGATCGAAAAATCCTTTGGGACGTCATGGAGGGGAATGTGAGGAGGGGGCCAAAAACAAAAAATCCAGGGATGGACAAGGCTGGTGTCGATCGCATGTTAGTGCCACGCGATTCGTGGCCACCTCGTGGCGCATTCCAAGGGTTCTGTGCATCTCACTTACTCGATGGGGTATGAGTTGCGGCCAAGCAGAGGCAATTATAGATGCCTCAAGCATGATTTGAAGAAGTGTCAGTTTAAAATGCCCCTGTCTCTCACATTGATGATTGTTGGGTATTTTATCCAGTCCGATAGATGAGGTTGCTCCACGAGTCGTGTCTTGGACGTTCGAGAAGCTTTACCCTGGTTGCTCCCCTCCGCAATGAGATGATCTTATATTCGGCGTTCATTCGGATTGAAAGGATGAGAATGCTCCAGAATGACAGTGGTTATTGTTATCTGGACGTGGCAAGAATCCCTAATGCCTAGGATGTTTAGAAAATATTTTATGCCTGAGGTATCATTTTGGCCTAACTTGTCAGGCTGCATATACCAAGTGGGATCCTTGGGATTACCTCCAGTTTCCATAAGAACATCAAACTTAAAATGTCTAATTTGACATTATCCATACCTAAGTAGTAAGCATTTTAATCTACCATATTACCCCGCAGTACTTCAATGATAATCAGATTGTCAAAGGCTTTTTATAACTTGAAGTTCACTCTACTTCCCATCAATGGTCCAATCAGATAAGATATTGTCGTATCCTACCCGAGGGTTATTTGGAAAATTCCAGCAATGAACGAAACTGACGCCTGGAAACCCACTTCCAGCTCAAAATCCTGTCGATCTCCCATTAATCCTCAACGACCCTAGATTCTAGATCCTAGATCCTAGATTCAAGATGCAACTAGTACTCAACTAGTACTGGTGAAGAGAGAGAGTCCGAGTGCCGGAGGAGTCTTCCGCATTAGGAAGTACCCGGGTCACGGGAAAGGTGGGCCCGGAAGCCGGGACGCGCAACAGCTTATTCTTTGAGAAAGTCGGAGAAATCTATTGTAGTTAGATGATCCCCCATATCAGACTTCAGTGGAAAGGGGAGCTGTCCAAGACCAACAGTCTTAGATGTTCGCCATGGATGTTCAAGATCTTGGACAGTTGTCGGCTGAACGACCCAAGAAGCGCAGACGGCGCACAATGGCATGTCAGCCATGTCGCAGCCGTAAATTGCGCTGTGACCGTGAGTATCCGACATGCAGCCGCTGTTTGAAGGGCAGGACACCTTCCAAGTGCACGTATGAAGATGGCTTTTTATGGCAACAACCAGCTACAGTCGGAGCTTCAGGACAATCTGATCAAGGGTCCACCATTCCCCAGATCGATCAGTCCATTCAGACGCCCACAGACTCGGCCTTGACAGTCTCAACTCGGCCGGACGCACTCGTTTCGACAAGCAACCTCGGCCTCGGGCCTACGCTGGAGACCAAGCAAGATGGCCCGCTCCAGCACCAGCAACAGTATGAAAATCACCATCAAAATCATTTTCAGCATCCTCATCCTCATCCTCATCCTCACCCACATTCACATTCCCATCCCAGGGAGAGACATTGTGGGCGAGAACGTGGATTTCTTGAAACTGTTCTTGGCGCCCCCAAAGCCGCTGTCAATCAAGAACCGTATGTGAATACGGGATTGCTGCAGCGACAAAAACGCTCTGCTCCTGAATCTGAGATGCCCTTTGAATCGCAGGCCGATAACGAAGACATCGACGAGGAATACGAGGAAGACGCGCTGTCGCCATCGCATCAATTGGATCTTTCGCCGCGTATAATGATGAGGGGTCGCGAGACGAAAACGCGGTATAGTGGGTCTGGCATCTATGCCAATCTCATCGCCCAGGTAAATTCTACAATGCTTTTTTGCTTTTGTCGCAAATATTTGGGGGAAATAAACCGCAAAAGCAACCCCCTTCAAAAGAAATTCGTGCTGACTGACCACGCTATAGTTTCCTGATATTCGGCCTTTTGCTGAAGAAATCAGGATAACCAATCCGATTCTCTCGCAGGTTCGCCCCGATCTTGTACGAGTCAAGAAAGGTCTATGGAAGCGACAGCCCCTCAATGAGCCTTTCCCCGAACCCACGACAGCTTCATTAATTGCTCTCCTACCAGCACGTGGGGTCGTCGATGAGCTCATCGGTCTGTATCTGACCTACATTGAATGTCAGCACCGTATCCTCCATGTCCCGTCATTTTTACGGGAAGTAGATCAATTCTTCGCCATGATGGACAACCCTAGCCATGTTTCTACTGCCTTTCTTGTACAGCTTCTACTTGTTCTGGCGTGTGCATGGAACCTTGCAGATATTGGCAGTCTGCAAGAGAAGAGTCCGACCCCACTCAAATGCTATACCGCCGTTGAGTGGGTATTGCATGCAGAAAAGTGGATTGACAATGCGCATATCAAGCGTCCGGAGATTACAGCTCTACGTCTTTACATTTTGTTAATTGTCGCGCAAAATTGCTTCGGAACTAAACGCAGCAAAGCTTGGCTCTCTACGAGCACCCTCATCCGACAGGCAATGCTGGCTGGATACCACCGAGATCCTAATAAGTATGCTCGCATTTCGGTGTTCAATAAAGAGATGCGCAGGCGTATCTGGATGACGATTGTGGAACTTGACCTTCAAGTCGCTATAGACCGAGGAATGCCACCGAACATTCAAAGCTCGGACTACGATACACTCATTGCATTGAATATCAATGATGATGAGATTCACGAGGGTATCACAGAAGCTCCGAAGAGTCGACCCCCAAGCGAGGTTACCGATTGCTCCTTTGCCACAGCCATGGCGCGCTCACTCCCCATCCGTCTCAAGGCGTGCCGATTGATGCACTCACCTCGCATCAGCTGTCGCTATGAAGAAATTCAGCGCCTGGACTGGGAACTAAGTCGACAATTCTCGCGGATTCCAGGATGGGTCCCATCAGATATAAGCGATCACATCACGCAACAAAAGGTCACTCTGTGGAAAGCAATGATCGAGACCAGATTAGCGCAGAGCCTCCTTTCCATACATACGCCCTTTGCGATCGAGGCACATCGAGAAACGCTATTCGCGCCCTCAGCCCGTTCCCGCCTCGACGCAGCGGTCGGAATTCTCGACGCGCAAAAACGAATGCATGAGATTTCACAGCCTTTGTCACTCTGTATGCTGGGAGAGTGGACTATCCAAGCTTATATTTCAATTTGCCAACTACTCTACGTAGAGCATGAAAAGCGTAAGTCTACCACCCAGAGACTATATCAATCTCAATAAGACCCAAAAACTAACATACCCCCTCCCATCTTCAGCTACCCATCACCGTTCAAGCGCAACCTTCCCTCTTCACGCCTTACCAAACCTACCCGACTCTCTAATTTCGCTGGTTGAAATCGCACTGATCGCGCTCGAAGGCCGTTTCTTACTCGTCGTCAAGGGAGCAAAGGACTACTTCTTCCTCTCAACAATTGTCGCACTAGTCAAGTCCAAAGTCTGGCCGACCCAATCAATCATGTATAAACAGCAAGTCGTAGAGCTAGTCTTGTCCTTTGCCCAAACACTCTTCTCACGACACGCGACCTGCGAGCATCTGGGCGCGCCTGGTATGGGCAGTTTCAAGGATAATCAGGTAGCGACTTTTGTTGCGACGCCGGCTATGCCGAACGTGTTGCCTTCGGAATATGATGGGATGCTTCCTGCGTCGAATCTTGGCGTTACGGTGAGTCCCCGCTGCATCTTACACTGCATCTTGCACTGCATCTTGCACTGCATCTTGCACTTTGCGCTCATTTTGTGCTTGTACTGACCTCTTTATCAGGGACCGGGTGATTTCGACCCTTTCCTCGATGTTTTCGATTGGGAGGATTTAACTGGGATTGCCTTGGGTAATTAAACCAACTTCCATTGAACCAACTACATACCTCACTTTTGTATATACTCTCACATACATACGCAATGTACTATACCATCCATGGATCATGATCACGAATTAATCTCACACAGCGAAAACGAGGCAATTGACCTGATATCAAGAGAGGTTTGACGGATGGACGATCGGATCAGATCAGCTTGGAATAATGGCCTTAATCAATTTCTAATAAGTACTTTGTCGAACCAGACTTGGCTTCACTGGGCACACTGTATTGATCAAATAACTATTTACCCGAGGTACCTAAATCACATCACTCCTCGGAGTAAATCAGTACGGAGTACATATGTACTCCGTACTACATAGTTTAGTATCAACTAGTTGACCCACACCTGAAGCATCCGCTGATCGCATGGCTGCAAGGGACTGTGACGTAGATCCGAGATCATCATGTTATCATCTTCCAAATGCATCTGGGTTATCAAGTTACATATCAAGCGTGATGGTAAACGCGATTACCGATCATCGGAACTAGTCGCTGCGCGAGTGGGTAGTTTTAAGAGCCTTGCAATGCAAGCGCTGGCTAGCGGGACTCGGATACCTTACTGAGATGATCGAGCGACAACTGGCACTGGCAATTGGCAAGGCTATACCATAGCAAACTGTTTACACATACCTACGGAGTAGTGGAATAGCGGATCTTTCATCTTTTAAATAGATATTGGCCCCAAGGTTGGGGGCCAGGTTAGTGTAGATCGACCATAAGCAGGGCAGTGCTGAAGATAGACTGATGTGGAGATGATTGGATGGCGTCGATTAGAGTGTCCGTAGGCAGCGATGAATGGAGGGTGGATCAACGGGATATTATTGCTTAGTGTATTCTTCTATTGGGTTAGGATTCCCGTCAATTGGTCATTTTGGTCGGCAGTTGAAGCCAGAGATTGCCAAGTGTACAATGTGAATGTAAAAACTAGTAATTAGTTTAGCAATCAGTAGAACATACATAGGTGTGTTGGTGAAATAGATGATTGGAGGTTGTGGAGATACTGGAGTACATAATGTGCACTTGTAGGGTACTTCTGTTAGTATGTGAACTAACTAGTTATTGAAAGTACCTCAAAGTACCTCAAAGTACCTCAAAGTACCGATTCACATCATTTAGTCTACATCGATCGGCGGACCCTGGGCTGTGCTGCTCTTTTCTCTTTTTCTTTTTTCTTATTTCTATTTCTCACTTCCCTTGCGCTGTCAATCATTTTCTCCTTATCTTTCTTATTTCTCTTCCTTTACTTACTTCTACTTCTCCCCTCCTCTAACTACCTCAATCTCTTCTTTTCTTCTCCCAACATGCCCAGCGCAACTTGAACCCCCAAGTTCTCCCCCTAAGGCGCCGGCGCATCGCAACTGAAACATCAGCGCCCGCCAATCGATGATAAATTGACTCGACAAAATCAATTCTGTACATATTGCATATCGCAAATACCTATATTACACATAACCCAACACAACACAATACCCAGCAGCAGCAGCATCACCAAGATGCTCCTATCCAACCTGAAATTCAAGCTGCCCGCTCTGTTTCTGACGACCCTCCTGATCGGCATCAACAAAGTGGGGGCAACCCCAGCAGGACAATCAACATGGTCCTCCGCACTCTCCCAAGTCTACGAAACAACAGATCGCCTCCCACTGCCTAACCAAGGCCACATCGTCGCGCACGATCCCAACATACTCCAACACGATGGCGCATACTACCTTTTCAAAGGTGGTCATCATGTCCCCATTTTCAAAGCGGACAGTCTAAGCGGACCCTGGACCCAGCTCGGGACCGTTCTAGACCAGAACAGCACCATTGACGTGGGTAATCGCTCGCGACCCTGGGCCCCGACAACAATTTACAAGAACGGGATGTTCTATTGTTACTATACGCTCAGCACGCATGGGAAGCGCGATAGCGCCATCGGCGTCGCAACAACGTCCAAGCTTGACGGGACAGCGTGGAAAGACCACGGCGCGGTAATTCGCACGGGCGTGGGGCCTGGTTCTGAAGTGTTTCCATTCAGCGAGACGAATGCGATTGATGCCTCATTTATCACGGACCAAAAGACTGGCAAGTCGTACCTCAATTACGGGAGTTTCTGGAAGAATATCTGGCAAGTTCCGTTGAGCGATGATTTGCTTTCTATTGAGGCGCCGAAGAAACCGGATGCGGTGCAATTGACCTTTATGCCGGGTGTTAAAGTGAAGCCCGAGGAAGGGTCTTGGATGAGTTATCGTGATGGGTATTATTATACCTGGTTTAGTCGGGGGAAATGTTGCAAGTTTAATGATGAGGAGAAGGGTGGGTTTCCGGGGCGCGGGCAGGAGTATAGTATTCGGGTTGGGAGGTCGAAGGATGTTAGGGGTCCGTTTGTGGATAAGGATGGGGATGAGTTGGTTAAGGGGGGTGGGACGATTGTCTATGCTTCTAATCATGGGGTTGTGTATGCACCTGGTGGGTTGGGGGTTTTGGCGGGTAATGATTCCGACACCCCGGATGTTCTTTATTATCATTATCTCAATACGAGTATTGGGTTTAAGGATGGAGTGAGTCTTGCATCTGAATTTGTTTTACGGTTATGGTTTGGGAGTCAAGGCTAATCTTGTTTCTTTAGGATGCCCATCTTGGTTGGAACTGGTTGAAGTATGAAGATGGATGGCCGGAAGTGACCACGGACAGTGCGGGCGCTATCTTTGGTCTTCCCAACTGGCTGTATTTGATGACTTTATCAGGTGAGTTTACTTTTTCCACTATGTTCATCTCTCAGTATCTTACTACATGCTAACTGAAACAGGCTTCTGGCTGTACATGTGGTTCTAAGCCAGCCCCTTCTCTTTCCATTTGATTTTGTTTCAGCGATGCATAGAGCGCATAACCCGGCGGCGTTTGATATCACTTGATACCTTTTTCCAGCACAAATCTCGGATAGATGCACATGATTGCAATTTTGGAACATACGATAAACTAAAACTTGAACATGTTCATACACTTCACTTCATTTCTCTCCACATTTCTTAGAACTCATGGATCCCAACCACCATCAACACTGTAAACCTGCCCGGTAGTATACGACGACGCATCACTCAACAAAAACACAACCGTCTGAGCAACCTCCTCCGCCGTCCCAACCCTCGGAATAACACATGAAGGAGTCGACGCAGCAACACCCTGAATAGCAGCACCCTGATCAAGCAAAGGCGTTTGAATCGATCCACTGGAATCTCAAGACATCAGTCAAACATCCATTTCCCCAACAACTTGAATGGATCTAACATCCCCCAGGAAACGTTCGGGACAAACTCACGGAGCAACAGCATTAACCCTAATCCCAGGCCCAACCTCCTTAGCAACCGACCTCGTCAACCCCACAACACCATGCTTAGTCGTCGAATAAGCAGCATGTAACGGAAACCCCCGAATGCCCTGAATACTAGACGCATTGACAATACTGCCCTTTCCCTCACCATTACCATTACCCTCGCCGTCGGATTTACAGGACAATATAGCGCGCAATTCCGCGCGAAGACAATACATCATTCCAGAAAGATTCACCCGAACCAGCATATCCCACTCATCATCTTCCTGATCAATAAACCGACCAATACCGTGCTTCGGCCCGATAGCACCGGCCATGTTTGCGGCTCCGTCTAGACGGCCGAAGCGGGAAACTGTTGAGGCGATCCAGTCGTTTACGGCTTTCGAGGAGCCGATGTCGACGACTGTTGTCATTATCTCGGGCTTTGGGGAATCGTTCGCGCTGATGCTGGTTATGCTGGTGATGGCTTCAATGGCGCTGGTGAGGGTTTTTGGGGAAATGTCTGCGAGGGAGAGATGGGCTCCTTGGGCGTGGAGTTGTTTTGCGACTGCTAGGCCTATTCCGCCCAGGCCTGTTACCACGTAGACTTTGTTTTGGAAGGAGTTCATTGTTTCAATGTTTGGATGAGTTCAACCTTGTTGGATAGCAGGGACTCGGAACGATGTGGGAGTAGGTGGGGAGAGGGAAAGTTGAACTTGAACTTGACGCTGACACTCAAATCGTCGAGAAGAGAAAGGAAATTATCGTGACACAGTCAATCTTTGCAAGGTTACAAATTTCAAGCGGGGTCGGAGAATGTCCGCGTTACATTGTGGCACTGGCACTGGCAGTGACAGTTGAGGGACTCGGACCTTGTATGCATCGTCATTTTTATGGGGAAGTTGTGGAGTGGCGGGGATTTCAACCGGTCCGGTTAAATTGGAGCCATGGAAGTCACTTTCTATCGGGGTATTTGTAGTTATACCTAGATTGTAATCATGCCAGTGCAAATCAAAAATTCTACTATTATTTCCAACCTATATCGTTCTAATTCTATGCATATACCTCTTCTTAATCCCATCCAAACATGGCGATTTGAAAGCCATTCGATCCATCCATTCAATTTGAATGTCCAACTTGAACTACCCAATCATCTTGGCAACAACCTCATCAACCTTCTCCCTCTCAACCTCCCTCCTCAAAAGCCACCCAAAATTCCAAACCGTGTCCTCCTGCGACTTAACAGACTGGCTAAGCTTAGGCCAAATATTAAAATGACCATGCGGAACACCAGGATACGCATCAAGTCTAACCTCAACACCCGCATCCCGTAACGCAAGCGCATAAACCAACCCATCATCACGAAGAATATCAAGTCCAGCAATCTGCACATACGTCCTGGGCAATCTTTCCCGTAACTCCTCAAGCGAAGTTGAATCCGGACTAAACGGGGTAAAGTCCTCAGATAGGAAATCTTGTTGATAGAATGCCTCATAGCCACCAATTGCTTTTGAATCTAGACCTGGGTTCCCCGGTGCATCGGCATTCTGATCCCGGGATAGCCAGAACTCTTTGTATTTTTCCGGAACGGTTTCGGGACTCAGACAGACGGGGACACTAGTTAGGAGACCCGTTATGGGTGGTGAGAGGTTCTCCTTTATGGCCCGGTGCGCAGTGACGATTGCTAAATTTCCACCAGCTGAGCCGCCACCGAGAACGAATCCCTTGGATAGATCTGCGTCAAGGAAGGATTCGTTCTCGGAGACCCATTTCACCGTATCCCAGACGTCATTTGGGGCGTAGGGGAATTTATGTTCGGGGGCGAGACGGTAGGATAGTTGGACTATTGTTGCGCCGTATAGGGATGCGAGGACGCGACCCCAGTTTATACATTGGATGTTGGAGCCCATGATAAAGCCGCCGCCGAAGATTAGGACGATGACGGGGTTTGATTTTGACGAGGTGTTGTTCAAGTTGTTGTTGTTGCTTGCGGGAGGCTTGATGATGCATAGTTCGCTTTTGTAGCCGTCTCGCATGGGGATTTCGATTTTGGTCTCTTGGGTTTCGAATGTTGGGCAGGTGTTGTAGATGTGTTGTTCCATTCCTGTGACCATTGCGCGGAGGTGCTCGACGGGTAGTGAGAAGTCCATTTGTGGAGGTGGGGTGTGCTTGAGGGTCTAATGATGGCTGTTAGTATGCCGTATGCCTTGGTGTGAGGGTCAAGCAGGTATGAAGTTTCTTCTCACCTCTTCAAGCTCGGGATCCATAATTCCCAATTTAAGGACATCTTCTTTAGTCTTGAATTGATCCATTGTTGTGTTTGTGGCTGTCTGGGTTTGGCCTATAGTATGACTTGCGAGACTCATTCACGATGCAAACTAGGATGAACCTTTGGAATTGAATGATTGACTGTACTAATATTTGTGTTGCAGATTCCGTGTCTTAAATAATATTCCAGCTCCATATTCAAATTGCTAGTGTTGCTCAAAACTTGAATGACGAGCCGCAGATCATGATGATTCATTTACATTCACGATGGATCTGGAGGCTTGATTGGTGCAGGGTCCGACACCGTGAAGAAGGCCCACTTCGGCATCGAGTGAAGAAGTGCGAGGAACTGCATCGCCCCATTTTTGAGCTGGAAACTCAATTCAAGCCTATCCCCAGCTATATTTTATGCTGAAACTGACTATAAGTGTGTTTTTGACCCCGCGCAGAAGTAAGACCTCGGGAGTTTCAAGTATTTATAGGTAGTTGCTTGGCCATTGATAGCACTTGAGGGTAGGAAATACTGGAACAATGAGACTGTGCTGCTCGGAATGGCATTTTCACAAGGTCGAAGACATAGACACATGAGTATGTAAATATACAGGAATGATCCAAGTGCACGGAATCAATAGAAAAGAAAAGAAAAGAAAAGAAAAAGAAAAAGAAAAGAAAAAAGTGGGTATCTCAAGAAAGAGCCAAAGACTGGCAAAGTTATGAACATCAACATCACCAAAACCAACGCGCGTGATCATCACCACATCGACAAAACCAACCCACCAACAAACGCGATGGTCCATAATTTCCTCACAGAAACCGCGTGGATCGTCGCGACCGCACCAGAACTCGAACTCATCGCATCCAATCCATAATTCACATCCTTCGAATTCAAACAATACTGCACTTCCTGGGCCTGCGCATCATTCCGCGAATTACAGACAGCCGTACAAGGCTCTGGGTCCTCGTATAACCACACATCGTGTCGGCAGCAGGAATCGAGGATCTTGAACATGTCCTTGTCATTGTGGTCTGTTTGGTATACTGGGACGAGAGTTGTGAATTGGACGTGGAGGTTCGGGATGTTGTCGCGCGAGTAGTAGCAGTTTTCGGGTTGAGTATAGTTCTCGCTGACGCTGACTGGGGGCGTCATGGTGGATGTGTAGGACAGGTTTGTTATCGAGTTAGTCGAGCTGGTCTAGTGCTTCGGGGAAGCGCCGAGAGCGTGGGCAGTGAACAGAGGTAGAGTAGATGTTGAAAAGTCCGTCGAGGGAGAGGGGTGTTCGTGAGTTCGTCAGGATTTAGCGTAGCTGACCCCGGATCCGGAGCCTAAAGCCGGATCTCAATCGGAGGAAGTTCGAACTCGCGGGAGAAGATAACGAGGACTCGCAGTTTGTGAGGAGAAGCGCATGCTCGGTCAAAATGCTGAATAGGTCGAGAGTGAATACGAAGGTATAGGTCAAGTACTGTGTAAGCTTTGAACCCCCAGAATAAGCAAGTCCACAGCGTGAAGAGTCAGAAATTCCCGAAAGTCGAGGGATCCGCGGCATTTAAAATGGCGATGGTTCGGTGGGGTTGACTGCCAAGACGCTATTGAATGTCCAAATCTGCTGGCCCCTGACTGATCATCCTCTTGTTCCTCTTTCTCCCGGGCCCCTTCTTCTGCCTTTTTGGCAGATCCCAACATTTAAAAGAACCGAACCCCTCCCTGGTTTGTGCTTTGACTGTTAACTATTACATAGAGAGGGGTTCAGCCGATGCAGGGGAGCGCAAGGGGGAAAGGGGAGGAGATCAAATGGAGATGGAGATAGGGCTGATCTCAGCCCCGGGGGCGGCCACCCTAAGGGTACCCTAGGGTAAGCGCCCGGGGCCCCCAGGACCCCCGAGGCAGAACATCAGATAATTTCCGGATTGCAGTACAACCTTAGAATGACGATATTTTAGTTTATTTGATGCATCTATGTTTCTTTATAAGGAATATCTATCGAGTATTAGTACTAGTATGTGCCAGTGCATATAGTATACCCTGCACCATACTAAAGCACCCCCGCAGCCGCTCGGTTAGATCGTCGCCACATCTCCTTGCGCCGTTCATGCCCAGCATCAAAATCATCCTTCCACTGCTGATCGAACACCGGCAAACGACGACCAGGTAATCCCTCACCAGGCTCACCAGCAAGCAATCGCATCTGTTCAAAATAATCCTTGAAATCCGGGTTCACCACCGTAAAAGCGGGACCATCACCCTTCAACGCGATACGCTCAGTCTCCCACTGCTCCTGCTCGACCAGAGAAGGCAGCACTGCTTTTCCTGCTAACACGCGAGCAGCAGCCACAGCTTGCCATTCGAAGACTTTAAATGTTAATCCGGCACCGACCTGAAAATTGAGCTCTCCCGCAGGGGGAGGGCGAAGTTAGCGTTCTCTTCTTTGTTTCATGGTGGTGGAGTACATTCTTGGGGATGAGACATACAGCTCCAACGAACACCAGGCTTGGATCATGGCGGTAAAAGACATGCTGGTACAGATCGGGGACTCGGTTGTTTCGCGTTGGAACATCTGGTAGGAATGGAAGAGTCCAGGTGAATCCGGTGCCGAAGAGGATGTTGTCGACGTTGGACTCGGAGGTACCGTCTTCGAAGTATACGGTTCGGTTTGAGGCGTTGATGTGTGAGATTGGAGCTCGGCGTTGGATCTTTGGGTGTTTGAATGCTTCGTCGCCGAAGAATACGTTATAACGACCACGAACTACGGCGTGGATGGGCGATTGCGCCGTATTGATGAGACTGACGGCCGTGTCAGCAGCCGATACTGATGCACCGACTGTAAGAACTTTCTGTGAGGGAATCAGCATTATGTCCACTTCAATCCCCAGCAGCAGTTGAATCCGAAGAGCGCAGAGGCTATGATTTACCTTTCCGCGGTATTTCTCCGGGCCTCTATAATGTTTAGTGTGCTCGACACTCCCCGGGTATAGTGTTGAGAATTCCTCCAGCCCTGGGATACTGGGAATATAGGGCACTGCATAATGACCAGAAGCCACGACAACAGCATCAAACAGCTCAGTCCACCAAAAATCAGACTCTTTGCCATCTTGCACTTCTCTGCGGCGAATAGTGAGGACCCATTTTTGGCTCACAGGCTCCTTAACTGCTCGCTCAACTGTAGTGTTATACTGTACAAGATCATGATGACCCTTCTTAGTAAACAAATCCTCAACATACCCCCGAATCACAGAATGATGCCGAAAGGGAGTCTCAGCTCCATGACGATCAATAGACCACTGTGACCGGATCTCTGGAATGGGTTCCTGGGAGTACGACATAACGCCAGCATCCACATTCGTTT
This sequence comes from Penicillium paxilli ATCC 26601, assembly GCA_000347475.1. Classification (NCBI taxonomy): domain Eukaryota; kingdom Fungi; phylum Ascomycota; class Eurotiomycetes; order Eurotiales; family Aspergillaceae; genus Penicillium; species Penicillium paxilli. Next base: position 59,322 of record AOTG01000318.1, read on the forward strand.
CAAGCCCAGGGTAAACAGGCGAGTCGGTGAAACGGTCTTGAGAAGTAGCCGGTGTTCGACACGGTAGTTTCTCGGGGATTTCTAGCGGTGCATCTGCGGTTCGTGCAGCCAGTCCTTCAAAATCAACCACCCTTGGTGGAGGTTCATCTCGTGAAACCCTGTTACGGTGATTAGCAATTGAATCCAAAAGAAGAGAAATGGGGGTTCAGGGAATTAGAACAAACCAGCATCCGCCCGCTTTCTCTTGTCGTTCGAAGACGCAGATTTTGTCAAATGCTTTCTCTTGGGCTAGTGCATCGACTGCAATGGCACCTGAAGGGCCGGCGCCAATGACAGCGACGCTCTTGATAGGAGACATAGTAGTGCAGTCCAGCGCACGCAGAGCAATTATTTACACAATGATATGGTGTATATATGGACTGAATATCAAATTCAGACGCCCTTCTTTTCAGGGAGATGTGAGTTCAAGTTCTCTCGGCCGAGCCTTTAAAGGCGTTGTATCTGGGGAAGTTGAATTAGACGCCGTCACGCCATCGGACTATCTTTTGCGCAACTTGAACCTGTCGGGGCCAATCTGCGAAGACTCAAAAATAATCCACTTACCAAAAAGGACTAACCGCGCTGAGCAATATAAAAGAGAATCAAGAATTGAAGTCGTCAGCTGTCTATGTATATTCTCAAATATCAAAAAGATGTTCACCCCGCGAAATCTGCAGTACCGATTCCACTCGGCTTTAAAATTTCAGCTTGACCCGCCCCGATCGGCCTGTCCCGATTGCCGACGCGGCATCTCGGCAAGTATAAACTTGAAGAAAGAAGACATTTCACAAAATTTGTGGAGAGATAAACGTGAACTTGAATATAGATGGTTACGATGATCTATTTCCATCTAAATAGATGATGGTGAGCTGTAATCCAAAGAAATGGGTCATCCTCCAAATCGTCTCAGACTACACTGTCTAGCTTGCCAAACAGGCAAAGGTGGACCCCATACATAAGAAACATCACCCCGATGTAAAGGCCCGACTCGATGGCCATTGCATTCAACATGGTCGTGTGTAGAGTCACGTCTGGCATCATGGCTCCAAGGGCTGTTCTCGTGGTGATCTAAATGGTGCGAACATCGTCCGGGTCTGGAATGAGCTCTCGGCGAGTGATAGCAACCATGAACAGCCTGTCCATCATATGCACAGTCATGACTCAGTCTGTGAATACTTGATGTGCACGTATGTTTCAAATGCTGGTTTTGGTGTTCGCATGGCTTTTGAGTACTACCGCTCGCATGATTATTTAGATGGACTTGGATGCCCGGGCAATTTTGCTGGTTTTCCCGCAGTGAAGACGAATGAGCGCCGCAGTGAGGGTGTCGTATCTTCGTCGGGTCGACCCAATGGCCTCCATGATGGAGCGAAGCTTCTGGGAGAGGTGGCCCGACATGCTCTGGGAGGTTTCTGCATGCGTGCTGGTTATGAATAGGGGGGATAGCAGGCACTCTAGCCCCAAAGATGTATGACGAGGGGACCCTGTTTGAGTCTTTAGTGCCTAGAGGATCGAACTGCCCGTGGCTATCTTTCACTCACTGGTTTTGATGATCTGTATTGCATGAGCAGACATGATAGCAAGAACAACTTGACTTGGCGTGAGTTTCATGCTGGTCGAGGTAGGGTATTTGATGGAATTTTAACCCTCGATTACCTGCATGATATCAAATTTTGAATATTGCAATTAGACAAAGAGTGCATCTGCAACTCACACTCATGGTTTGAATAATCGCATGCCAGTGGTCTTTGCGAGCCGTGCTGACACGTTAGGCACGAGCCATGATGCAGCTCCTGGTGAGTATGACGATGACAGATTGTTTGGTAAATCATAACTAGACTCTGGGTAGATTCGAAGAGTCTCAATAGTGTTGTCGTTAATCTGACCTGAATTCTTTTTTTTTCCGCGCCGAATGGAACCCATGGATGCTCAGGCTGTACTTAAGGCCCGCGGATTTCCCTGGTCATCCCATATAGTACTTCTTTCGTGTGACATCAACTGCAGTTTGCCTATTACTACCTTCAAGTTTACAGTAGACCCCAGTCGAGTTTAATCTTGTAGTGCATCCGAGGCTATCTCTATCAGGGCTATCGGATTCTTGTCCGTATTTTGCAACTGGAAGTTACACCTCGCAAATGTTTGCTCAAAAAGGCGCTTCATCAGATATGACGTGAGCGAGACTCGCAAGGCGCGACATGAAAGACTTGAATTGAAGAATAATATTACTCCAGCTTTAAAACATGGCCAGATGATGTGGGCAGCTGCTTGCTATATGTCATCGAAGGGGTGTAGCATTCGACCCATTCTTTCAAGATAGCAGTGAAAGCGTCACAAACTGCCTGCACAGCGTCATCGCGGGAGTCGCCATGGCTTTCGATGTAGACTAAGGAAGTATTAGCGCGTTTTCCTTTCCAATATTTACGCGAAGTCCTCACATTTGACCTTAGGCTCGGTTCCAGAACCTCTGAATGTAAAGCGAACACCACCATCTAACCACAGTGTGAGCATTTGACTTGTCGGATCTTCAGGCAGATCCGGCTTCTTGTCCGAAGACATAGAGTCATATCCTTCAGTCAAGTCTCTCCATCGCAAGATCTTGAACCTGCCGAGTTTCATCTCAGCTAGGAAGGGTCCGCTTCTAATACCCTGGAACAATTGAACCGTGAGCTCGGGGTTTGGAGACCGGAAATAATTGTTTAGTGTTTCATGATGACCGTGAGTCTTGAAGATCTGCTGAAGCTTGTCGTGAATCGTCAACCCTTGAGCTCTCCACTTAGCCTCTGCAGCGAGGAAAACCGCAGCCGCCGTGATACCGTCTTTATCGTAGCAAACAGAAGGAAACATGTAACCGAGGGCTTCTTCGTAGGCAAATGGGACGGTCTGGCCGGTCTTCTCAAGGTCTCGAGCAACATTTGCCATCCATTTGAAACCGGTCAAGGTTTCTTTGAATTTGCATCCTTTAGCTGCTGCCATGCTTCCAAGCATGCCGCTCGACACTGTCGTGGTTAAGACTGTGATCTTGGATAGATCTGCAGATGTATCAAGCGAGTCAAAGACATGAGATGCTAAGAGAATGCCAACATGGTTTCCTGTAAAAAGGAACCATTCCCCTCTAGATTTCTCGGGTCAGACTTGGTTCAATTTCGAGTAGATTAAAAAGCACCTACCTGACTTTCTCTGCCACGGCAAATCGATCTGCATCGGGGTCATTAGCAATAATCAATGTCTTTCCTTCTTTGTCCGCAGTTTCCATGGCAAGGTCTAGCGCCCCAGCCTCTTCGGGATTTGGGAATTTGACAGTTGGAAAGTCGGGATCAGGCTTTTCCTGTGCAGGAACTGACACAAAGTCCTGTATCCCTAGTGTTTGACAGACTGTTGGGAGTACAAGACCTCCGACTCCATGGAGGGGCGTATAAACAAAGGGTCTCGGTGGCTTCCAATCAGCGACGGTTGATTTCTGTTTGACAAGTCAGCCAAAGTTACGTCAGGAAAGTTGAATACTGACCGCATATTGCTCGACTTGTTTCACATAGTGAGGAAGTAATTGCTGATATGATTTATCATGCAAGAACTCGCTAGGGCTCTGTCCTTCCCAGGCAGTTGGCCAAGGCTCAAGATTCTCGAGGATTGACTGTGCGATTTCCCCATCCTCGGGTCTATTGATCTGGGCGCCATTGCTTGAGTATCTAGAGAATTCAAAACTTAGCCTGACACTTCCCCTTTGAAAAATCAAATAGTCAGTCTTACACCTTGTAACCTATCTGGAGTCAGTTATGATTAATTTTAGAGTGTAGTGATATGAGTAGATCTAGGACATACCGTTGTCTTGGGGTGGATTCTGTGGCACGGGCTCGTGCGTTAGCGGACCTTATTCTATATCCGAAAGGATGGGAAGGATCAGCTCACATGGCTAGCTGTCACCATAATACCGGCCGCGGCTTTGAAATGGTTCACTCCAAAAGGGACCAGGGGCGTCGGTGCTTCCTGCTCAAAGAACCAGACTGGAATTTGCAAAGCAATAAACGCATTTGCAGCGAGCACTGCAAACCGGCTTGAATTATGGCGAGCATCATGACCAATGACTACACCCTGCGAGGCGATCTCTGGCTTTTTGGTCTTGATATACTTTGCCAGTCCTTGCGATGCCTGAATGACGGTCAACGAGTTCATGCATGCGAATCCAGCGGCCATACGACCCCGTAGACCGGCTGTACCGAATTCGATGCCTATTTCAAGTCTATTAGATCTGCGCTGTATGGAGGTACTTGTTTGAAATGGTATTCACATACGCTGTTTCAGCCGTAGCTCAAGTTCTTGAACAGCATTTTCATCCCGTAACTTCTCAATTTCCGCTTTTGTTCTAGGGTCCTAGTATCATGATATATCCGTCAGGATCAGGCAACGAGGGGACAACGAGCACTTCATTTTACCTGGTCCCACTGCAACCATGTTTGAACCAACGACAAGAGCGAATCCTTTATTTATTCGATTTTTCGGGTTAGCACTGATCAGCCACCCGACAAGAAAAGAGAAGCACACCTGGACCATCATGCCACAAGAGGATATGTTAAACAAGTTGAGGTGATGTAGAGTGTTCCAATGAGAGTGGAGAAGAAAGGTGAATGTCCAAAGGGAAACGTGCTCTCTTAGATTGGAAAGTGCGTAAGACTGGCCGATCGGGCCCCGCCCTGCACCTTCCTTGCCCTTTCTGCCTTTCCCCGACTCCACTTTCTCCCTGTCGTTGCGCCTTCACCTTCTTTTGATTATTCCACTTCACTCTCTCTCTTAACTCTCCCATAACAACCTCTTATTACGCCGAAGACATGTTCCTCTGATTACACAATTTTGGTTTCGCCTTCCCCCCCCCTCCCTCTCGAACCCCGCTGAAACAGCTCCCTTCGACCATGGACACTTCCGTCCGACCGTCCCGCAAGGACACTGTGTTGAGTCGCCGCTATATTGAGGGCTTGATTGCAGAAGGCAAACATGTTATTATATACGAGGGCCGGGTCCTCAAGGTGGACGCCTTTATCAAATTCCACCCTGGTGGTGAGAAACCAATCAAGCATATGGTGGGCAGAGATGCCACGGACGAGATAAATGCGTATGTCTCAAAACATCAACACCCGAGAGTTTGAGCCATGTTTAAGCTGACCGCGGAACTCCGATTGACTTAGACTACACTCCACGGAAGCTCGGCAACGTATGCTCTCGTTTCAGATCGGCCGAATTCAAGGACATTGGGTCAATTTCCTTCCTGTCATCCAAGGTGGCAAGTTTCGTCTTTACACAGAAGACACTTGTTCCAGCGAAGAGGATCTCTCAAGCCAGAATAACTCCAGCTCGAACTCCAGTCAGGAAGGGTCACTACCACCTTCCCCGATCTTTGACGCGGTCGACTCCAAGTCCTTAACTCGACGCAAGCGATCCTCCCCAGATACCGACAGCTCTACATCCACTCCGCCGAATGAAGAATCACATCCCAAGTTTGGCTTCCTCGATGCACGAACACGCGATGAAATCGCCCTAGATACCTCCAAATATCCTTCACTGGACTTCGCTTGCCAAGAGAGCATCAAACAAAAGTACCGCGAATTGAACCAGCGCATGCTAGACGAGGGCATGTTCAATTGCAACTACTGGGCCTATTTTGTTGAATGCTGCCGATATTCGCTCTTCGCATCCCTAGCATATGTATTCCTGCGAATGGGATGGTGGGGAACGTCCGCGTTCTGGCTTGGATGCGTTTGGCATCAGCTGGTGTTTACAGCCCATGATGCTGGCCATATGGGAATCACTCACAACTTCCATGTCGACACCGTCATTGGTATCATCATTGCAGACTTCATTGGAGGCTTGAGCTTAGGATGGTGGAAGCGCAGCCATAATGTGCACCATATTGTGACCAATGAGCCCGAACACGATCCCGATATACAGCACATTCCATTCTTTGGTGTTTCCCATCGCTTCTTCAATAGCCTGCGGAGCACGTATTATGACCGTGAAATGACCTTCGATGTTCCGTCTCAGTTCCTTCTCAAAGTCCAGAACTACACCTACTACCCCATTATGATGCTGGCTCGATTCAACCTCACCCGCCTGAGCTGGGAATATTTACTCAAGGGTCAAGCCCCCAAGAAGGGCCCGGCATGGTGGCACGTTTACCTTGAGCTGGCTGGCCAGGTCTTCTTCTGGTATTGGTACGGTTACATCGTCCTTTATAAGACTATCCCCGACTGGAGCAGCCGTTTGATTTTCCTCTTGGTGTCCCATGTTATCCCCTCCCCCTTACATGTTCAAATCACACTGTCACATTTCGCCATGTCAACAGCCGACCTCGGTATTCACGAATCTTTCCCTCAAAAGATGCTTCGCACTACCATGGACGTTGATTGTGCCCCTTGGCTAGACTTCTTCCACGGTGGTCTGCAGTTCCAAGCTATCCATCACCTCTACCCTCGCATGCCACGTCACAATCTCCGCCAAGCGCAGAAGTATATCCTGGAGTTCTGCCGTGAAACCGAGATTCCCTACGCTATCTTCACATTCTACGATGGGAACAAGCAGGTCATCAGCCGGCTCGGCGATGTAGCCAAGCAGCTCCGCATCATGGAAGAGTGTCGAAAGTCGATTGCGGAGGAGGGGGTCTTCTCTCATCACCACTGATTTTAGCGTGCTTTCAATGTTTTCCCATAACCCTTCACGCATGCTGGACATACGAACGAGTCTCCTTAGCTTTATAGATAGCAATCTTGTGCGCCATCTCACGATGTCCATACTTTCTTGGTTATTAATGACGAATCAGAAATTCTTTTTTCCATGTCTACTTTTTTTATATCATAAGTACCACGTCACAAGTCTAGTATATCAACAAAGGCTTCAATCATGCAAATCAAACAAAAAGTTTCAGTAGTATGCTCATGCAGTCTCCATCCCGTCTATCGAAATCATCTTAACCAGGCAATCCACCCCCACGAGCAATCTTCTTCGCCCGCTGCTGTCGCCGATTATGATTCGCTCGACTAGACTTATTCTGCTCTTTCTTCTGATGAGCCGCAGGCGAATTCGAGTCTCCTGCTCCTCGACCCGCACCCCCTCTCCCTCTACCCCGTCCATATCCACGTCCTCTCCCACCCCTTCCTCCACCCCGACCCCCACGACCTGACTCGCCTTCACCAGCCGAATCATCATCACTACCCGTCTGCGGCTTCCGATACGAAGTCGACGCCAACTCCGGCTGATTCAATGACCCTCCACCACCAGTACTACCACCAGCATCAACAGCAAGTCGATCCTCAAGTTTCGCCAACCGCTTCGGATCCCGCGATAACATCACAGCCCAACCCTCAACAGCTTCATCCGTCATATTCGTATCCCGCTTCAGTGAAGCACGAGGCTGAGAACGACGCGTTGCAGAGTCCCGATTAAACAGAGCCGGGTTGGACTTGTAAGCGCGGAACAGCGTCATATCTAGCTGATCATCCGGTAGACGCTTGTTAACTGCGTCTGCATCTGAAGTCGCAGCTGCGTCGACGGTGCCTCCTACGTCTGCGACGTCGTAGGTATCGTCGCGCTCGTCGTCGTCTGAGTCGAAGGTTGCGAGGGCGGAGAGGATGGCTGCTTTATTGACTGTGTGGTTTGTGCGGTCTGCGAGGACTTCGTCGGCTGTTAGGTCTTGGTCTGCGCGGCCGAAATGGAGTTTGCCTTTTCCTTTGCTATTGGCACTGTTTTGGTCCAGGCTTAGGTCTGCGATGTCGATGTCTGAGTCGAAGATGTTTTTGCGGGTTGGGATTGGGTTTGAGGGTGGGGATGGTTGTTGGGGTGGTGTTGGGTTTGGCGCGAGGTTGCTGTGTTGATGGGAAGAAGATGATGGTGGTAGTTGTTCGGTTCGGTCGAGTGTTTGTAGTTCTGCTGGGAGGGAGTCATCCAGGAGGTGGGCGACTACTGTTTCTGGGTTGTCGTTGTAGACGTCTAGTAGTCTTACGACGAAGGCTGAGCCTAGGTCTGGGAAGAGATCTTGAACTTGGGAGACAAGTGACATCTTGTGTGCGTGGAGTTCTTCTGGGATTTGAGGATCCAGAGAGGGACCTTTACCCTTGTCTGTCTTTCTGCGTCTTTGATATCGACTGTGGAGGAACTTTGTCTCCATTTGATATGCGCGCAGACTGGCTAATAGGTCTTGGCCACGTTTCTGCGGGTGAGATAAGAGGAAGTTTTCGAGTCGTTGGAGTAGGTCTGAGCTGCAAACTAGGTCGGATAGGAGAGTCTGTTCTCTTTTCATTCTGGGCGTTCCTACACCCGCGCTGGCTTTGAGGCTGAAGAGTTGGTCCAGCAGTGAAGATAGATTTGGCGATGGCTCTTTGAGTAAAGAAACAAGTCCAACATACACATTTGCTGTATATATCTTGCGAGTCTCGTTTCGGGATAATTTGTCCTGGTATGATTCTGCGATTACGTCCAGATAATCGGATCCGGCCATGAGGATCTGGCCACAAGGTGGTAGGGATGAGGCAAGGATTGTCAAGCATCGAAGCTCCGTAAGGATTGTGCTTGCTTGATTTGATCCCCCTAAAGATATTTTCTTGATCATGAGAGACTTTGCCTGTTCCATACTGGACGATATCTTATTTTCATGCCGGTCCCATGCAGTCGATAGTGTCGTCTTTAATACGTTGCTCGAGGGATGGCAACAACATAGATTGCCGAGAAATTTCCAGGTAAGCAATACATCTGGGGGATTGTTCAGCCCAAGAATATATCGCCTTGTAGCAAGAAAGCAGAGCTTCCGTAGACTTCGGCCTTTGGAACCATGTTGTAGACGGGGAGACCCTGCTGCGGCTTGCTCGTAGAAACTATGCAGAAAAGAAGCCCCGGAAGCATCGTCCTGGGCTGATGCTTGGAAATTTGCATCTGTAGCATTCAACCTTATTCCCAGCAGGGTAATCCATGCATCCAGAAAAGCTTCCCAGTCATCAGATGGAATGCTACTCTGCACGGCGGGGGTAGGCACCGAGGCCATCCCCGGGAAATCTGCCATTGTATTAAAGGAAGTGGTAAAAGAAGGATGAGGAACAGAAAAATCAAGAGACCTCCTAGGCTGGTATGATGAAAAAGAAAAAAGGAAAATAGCAGACGACAAAAATCCCCCGCATCAGCAAGATATCAACACTCCACACTGCCAGGATGGGACACTCCCAATGTCATCGCCGCAGCCGCATCGGGACCCCGAGTGCTGACTCACCAGGCATCAACATTGAAATGCCACAAGGTGTGCTAAGGCATCAATAGTTACCCTATTGGGGCTAGTGTCTGATAACCGAATGCCAAGCCCCCCACGGCCATTCTTTTTTCGCTTCGCTCCACACACAACTTCTCCCACGGCAATCATCACTTTACCGAACCGTGCAGTTCAGGTCTTGATTGGCATTCGCCCTTAACACCAGCAAAACACAACTCAAGATGTCTTTCCAGAAGCCCGAGAAGGATTTCGGCGAGGGCCCTGTACGTTGCAACCCCAAGATTCACCCGCACAAACCAATCTATAACTTTTGCGAATCGCTCGTCGGCGCAACGGCGCATACCTCGCCGGTGCCGACGCCAGCGCACGCAATTGACATTCAGCCACACACTCAAAAGACATAACTTGAGAGAGTATGAGAGTGCTAATGCCCCTTATAGAAGGTCCACAAGATCCGTATCACCCTGACCTCCCGCAAGGTTGCCTCCCTCGAGAAGGTCTGCCAGGAGCTCATCGACCGTGCTCGCTCCAAGTCTCTGCAGGTCAAGGGCCCCGTCCGTCTGCCCACCAAGACCCTGAACATCTCCACCCGCAAGACCCCCAACGGTGAGGGTTCCAAGACCTGGGACAAGTACGAGATGCGCATCCACAAGCGTCTCATCGAGTGAGTGCCACCCCCCACGCCAACAGCGCGAACATCTATAAATTCCAATCCGGAAGACAATTCACTGACTATGTCTTTTTTTTTCTTTTACAGCCTTCTCGCCCCCACCGAGACCGTCAAGCAGATCATCATCAACATCGAGGCTGGTGTTGAGGTTGAGGTCACCATTGCTGCTTAAATTAATTAGCTCCGCAATGGAAGCAGGGAGGGTCGTGGGCTGGTCCCTTTTGCGCCGGACGTTCTTATGTTATGCTGGTGTTTCTAGGACTGGCCGTTTACTTTGAGCCTTGTTCTGGGATTTTTTGGTAGATACCCGTTTGTACCTGATACAAAAAAAAATGGAAACATCTTGAGAAATCATCGTTGTGTCTTGTTTCTTGTAAAAGAGTAGATTCGTATCATAAATGCGCTATGTAAGAATAATCAGGAAACCATGGACTCCGCCGCGCCATCTTTTCCTGCCAGGATATCCTCCATTGGTTCTCCGGCTTTGAATTGGGAAGGAATTAATAAGGGAAATGTTGCCGCGAACTCAGGCGAACTTGCGCATGCATGTTATGCGCAGCAACGGGACGATCTAAGCTAAAAGTCGAAGCTGATGTCTTCCCTCTTTGGCGGTACGGGTGGAATTATTCCATCCTTGAAATACCCATTCTCCATAAAGAATTTGTACATCTCATCGACCTCTGGCGTAAATTTGTCTGGCGTACTCAGGGCATCACGGAGGGAAGCTTCGTCGGGTGGACCATCTGGGAACATGATCCGCACCAGAGTCTTGTTGTCTTGAGGGTGTACATAAGCGGGACGAAGGGTTCCATCCTCGATTTTAACCTGTTGTACTGGAAGACCCTTCCACATAGTAAGGGCCTTGGTGGTTGGGTCTCGTCGCGTCTCGCCTTGGAGAGGTGGGAATGGGTTCAACATGGTTGGTTCCTCGATCTTGATAGCTGCACGAGGTCCGGCATCAGCCTGCTGCACAGGCACACCTTGCGGAGCAGCAGGTTGCCCAAAGGGCGAAGCATTCGATTGCTTGGCGGGGGCTCCGCCAAAGGGATTCGCATTTCCAGATGGCGCGGCCATTCCGAATGGAGCTGGTTGAGAAGGCTGTGGCTGTTGGGGTTGACCGAATGGTGATGCAGTTTGCTGTGAAGGTTGTCCAAACGGTGCGGCGGTAGCAGGGGCAGGTGGTTGGCCAAATGGTGAAGCTTGCGGTTGTGAGGGTTGGCCGAATGCTGGAGCCTGTGCTTGTTGACCTGATGGCTGGCCGAATCCTCCTGAGGATTGGGTCTGGCCTACTTGTGTGAAAGGAGAAGCAGCTGAAGGAGCGCCGAAGGGCGCTGCTGCTGCTGGTGCCGCTGGAGCTGAGGGCTGACCGAATGGTGAAGCTCCTGTTGTCGGGGCTTGAGGCTGACCGAAAGCGCTCTGGCCAAAGGCAGGCGCGTTGTTCCCAGACTGTGAGAATCCAGACTGTCCAAAGGATGGCTTGCCAAATCCTGTTTGTCCCCCCAGACCAGATGGTTGACCGAAAGCAGAGCCGGAGCCAAGGGAAGAAGGTTGTCCAAACGCAGATGATGCTTGTCCAAATGGAGAGGATTGACCGAGAGTAGAAGGTGCACCAAAGGCTGAGCCCTGTGCGGCGGGTTGAGCTGGCTTGCCAAAGGCGGGTTGACCGAATGCTGAGGTTGTTGGTTGAGATGGTTGTCCGAAAGTGTTTGATGTCGGTGCAGGTGTAGGCTGACCAAATGCGGACCCTTGGTTAGTATCTGGACCGCTCTTTCCTTCCACAATTTCAATGCGATTAGGATGCTCGTTGGCGCCATCGACGATGTATGTGACTGCCCCATTGAGGTCGCTGAGGGCGACATCCATTTGCTTCACGGATTCATTCCACAATGCTTCAGCTTCTTGAATAGCCTGGTTCATATTACCAGCGGCGACTGCCTCATAGTGGCGGAGACGCATTTCCTCCATGCTCTGCTCGCGCTGAGGGCCGCCAAAAAGCTGTCGGGGGACATCACGCGCTGGTGCATAGGACGAGAATATCCATTCTGGACGTCCCTTGCCGGCACTCAAATCATTTTGAATATCACTTGCGGTGACTCCAAAGCTTCAAATTGGTTAGCAATCATTCTTAGGTGAGCAGAAAGCGTTGGGACATACTTTGCAGGTTGCTGGTTTGGTCGTGAGGCTTGATCTAATAGAGATGGAAATAGCATGTTAGCGAGTTCTTGGTTCCAATTAAATTGAGATGCTGGTGATTCTTTAAATCGATTGTGGGCTTAGGGGTTAGACATAATGAAGGATGTGTGCTGTGAGGCTGGCCGTTATAATGTTGGGGATTGGATAAAATGAATAGTGAGGTGAGATGAATGTGAAAGGTCGTGGTAGACGACTCAAACGGGCATATTCACGCAACCACAAAATTGGTATATTCTTTCAAACACCAAAGTCAAATAAAAAAAAAGGCATTCACACTCACTTCCAAAGCCTCCTCCGGCGAGCGCGCCAAAGCGGTTCCCAGCAGTTGAGGTATTTCCGGGATGCTCGAACCGACATCGGTCTGATATGTGATCAACTTTGGTCCTAAAATGCATTTGTACATAATCGCATACCTCCAAACTTGCACCGGCCCTGCTGGAAGAATGAACAGATAGTCATCTTGCTTGTGGCACTAACCCCGGCTTGTCGTCCGACTGAGGTGGCTGTTGGTTTGATATACAGCCCTTGTCCAGCCGGCTTGCGGGATTGGAAGGGTTAAGCGACGCCCTTTGGATAGCTCTAGGATGAGAGTCTGTTATCGGTTTTCTCCGAAGCGAAACTATGGCGTTGGATGTTGTTTCTTAGGGTTGCGACGCGTTAGAGATGGAAGTGAAGCTGTTTTTCGTGGCTGCTGTGAGTGGCAGCTCCTTATCGGCTTATCGGCCACCCGCGATGGGATCGGGGCAGCCCTGGAGGACGGTCTTAAGGTTAACATGTTTAAAAGAACTGCCTTCTACAGCCCCATGTGTTTTTAGGAGAACTTGAACGTCACGGATTCAGCATGTTTACCACTGAGACTATCTAGTAGTGCCATCTAGACGGGTAGCATGCATGTGCAAGCATAAACTTCCAGCATCAAATGAACTTAGCTTGAAGCACATTGCTCAGGTCAAGATTTACCAGGTACTACTTCTACTACTAACTAGTTACTATAACTATACTAGTACTAGTACAATTGTGGTAGTACTACTAGAAATTTACTATGCCGCGGATCACCGGTGCGGGCAGCAGTGGCAGACCAAGCATAAACAAAGAAGTTAGTAGTACACTAGTGTAGTAGGTAGTACTCAATGCGAGTGTGAAATTGGATCCATCATGCAGTCGAATGTGTTCAATCAATGCTAGTTAGGTAGTACTTAGTACTACAACTTGAACTTGAACTTCAAGAAAGTACGGGCCAATGTCCGGTCACTGGCACTGCCTCTACTACTACTACTTAGTAGCACGAATACTACCATAGTGTACTAGTATACATAGAACCTTGGATGTTTGATTGACCATAAAGACTGCCCTTGAGAGCCCCAACTCCAAATTCTAAATAGATTTCGCCAACGTAACAAACCATTTTCAATATTGCGCCAGAGGAAGAGGGGTATTAGACGCCTCGCATGCTTTCTCGTAGATCATCCCAGTTCAGTCCATCCACCTTCTTACCACCCATCGATTCTAACTCGGGTGCAAGAGCTCCTGTCTGCCCGATCGCCAGACGGCGCATCATAACTGTATCCCTGGCCCCCGGAAGAGAGCTCGCGCTCCCATGTAACAATGTCTCCTCGAACCATTCTACCTCATCTTCATCTAGAGGAAGCCCAACTAACTCCATCGCCCGCCCACTGCGGTGTTGGCCGGGTGGAGTTCTGAGAACAAACTCAATAAGTTGTCTAAAGAAACATTGACGGTGAAGGTCATCGTATCTGCGAGAGAAGTAGAAGGCCTCGGTCACATTGGACCTGCAGAGCGTCTCAAAGTAGGCGCGCTGGACCTTCTCAGTTGCCAAGGGAGGGGCTGCGGCGAGGTAATAGGTGATAGCGAGATTATCATCGTGTTTCGGAAGTTTAGAAAGTGTGAGTGCGTAAAGAATTTCGTCAGGGAATGTCGGAATCAGTGAGGGTTCGGCAAGGTATGAGATTGCGCCCTGGGAAATTGATTGATGAGTTAGCATATGCGCGCATATGTTATATCCTGACATGGAGACATACTCGGAAGTCCAGACGGTCCATATGCCAAAGACCTTCAATGAAGAGGCGATATTTCTCTGGCAACTGGCATGAGCTCGCAAAGTCAGCCGCGGCGCTCAGCGCATTGCGACAGTCCTTGAGAAGATAGTAGATCAAGGCTTGCTTGTGATGTATGTCCAGCTCGGAGGCCACAATGTGGCCTACAAGAGATCGGAGGTCTGCATTGGTCTTGGGAGGGTACACTTTTGTTACTGTAGAGAGGATGTCGGTTAGCTGAAATCGAGCCTGACAAAGGAACTTCAGCTCGGAGCTGAGATCGAGGCCAGACACATACCTCCTTTGATACCAAGTAGCCCAAGCAGGCGATCCGCAAAGAGTTGGCCCTCGAGCGAGCGTCGATTGGAGACTATCTGGTCAACGGTCTTTGAATCGTAGGAGTACTTCTTATTGAAGCTGAAGATATCATCGAAATTTTCCCACTGCGCCATGCTGAACGAGTAACTGGAGAAACAGAGACAAGAATTGACACTAAGAAATAGCGGTCTCTCGCGTATTTCCAGCAGATCCAAGCACAAAGTAATTCCAGGCTCGGAGATCAAGAGCTCATTGCATTCGAGGAGGGTCCACTGTTGAGATGGGCAGGCGGTGAAACAACGTGCAGCGGTTTGTGTTGTGGCAGATGGTCACGCTATTCCCCTTTGAGCGCAAAATAAACACCAAACAACCTCCCCTCTCTCCTCCCTCACTTTCTTCATCCACACCACCCCTCCTCATGACGCAGTCGCCCCAACTAATTTGAAATGGCTTCCCTCGCTAACGGTCGGCCCTCGCGCCGCGCCGCTCCCCGTAGGAGCTATGTTGTCGAAGAAACATCCGAATCGGAGGACCCCGGCAATGTAACACCTACACCCTCCACCCACGACAACGACGCCGATGACGACGAGAGCGCAGAGGAGGAAGACTACACTCCTGTCCCTAAGCAATCTAAGCGCGCATCTAACTCAAGGAGAATAACGTTAGAGCCTGTGACACCCGCTACCGTGAAACCGACGCGCAAATCTCGACAGTCGATCGCATCTGTCGCATCGGAATCGGAAGCCTCTCAGGCCGAAGAGACAGACGAGAATGATGAGCAAGAGGATGACGGAAACGAGGAAAACGATGAGAATGACGAAGGGACTAGCATGGTTTCTATTGTCGCCGATCCTGATTCTCCTTCGAATCAAGCGGCGAAGAAGAGGAAAAGCCTCGAGCCTGCCGAGGCTGATCCGGGTTCTCCTTCCAATGCAGCGGCGTTAAAAAGACAAAGTATGGCTTCCCGAAAGAGTCGTGGCTCAATTACTCCTAAGGCGACAAAGGGCTCACTCCCTACTCCAGAGCCGTCTGAATCGCCCGAGACCGAGGCGCGCGCTCAACGAGAGAGCGTGCCCCCTCTCGCCGACATCACCGAGTCCGCCGTCAACCAGTCATCGCCATCGAAGCCCGCCGAAGAACCGCGATCCCAAGTGTCCTATATCAACCCGAATTCTACCGTCCTAGAGAAACCCATGGATATCGTCATGAAGTCTAGGAATATGACGGCCCCAGCACCCGCGGAACCCGCAGAAGTCAAACCGCGAATGATCATCCAGAACCTGATCTTGAACAACTTCAAGAGTTACGCCGGGAAGCAAGTCGTTGGACCATTCCATGCCTCTTTCTCCTCGGTAGTTGGGCCTAACGGATCTGGCAAGTCGAACGTGATTGATTCCTTGTTGTTCGTCTTTGGTTTCCGTGCTAGCAAGATGCGACAAGGCAAGATCTCAGCACTTATTCACAACTCTGCCCAATATCCCGACCTTCCATTCTGTGAAGTTGAGGTACACTTTGAGCAGGTCCTTGATCTTCCTGATGGTGGCCAAGAAGTTCTCCCGGATTCGCACCTAATTGTATCTCGTCGGGCATTCCGAAACAACAGCAGCAAATATTATATGAATAAGAAGGAGACAAACTTCACTACAGTCACGACATTCCTTCGCGACAAGGGAATCGATCTCGATCACAAACGATTTCTGATTCTTCAGGGTGAAGTTGAGTCCATCGCTCAAATGAAGGCCAAGGCCGCCAACGAACACGACGAAGGTCTTCTTGAATACCTGGAAGATATTATCGGAACATCCAAGTACAAAACTCCAATTGACGAAGCGGCAACCGAGCTCGAAACCTACAACGATGTCTGTGTTGAGAAGAATAATCGAGTCCAGCATGTTGAGAAGGAGAAGACTGCACTCGAGGATAAGAAGAACCAGGCTGTCGCTTATATTGCGGAGGAGAATGAATTGTCGCAAAAGCAATCAGCGCTCTACCAAATCTACATCGACGAATGCGCTGATAATGTTCGTGTCACCGAGGAGGCCATTCTGCAAATGCAAGAGCTTCTCAACATGGAGCTCGAGAAGCACGAAGGCAACGAGTCGGGTATCAAGGAACTTGAGAAGGCCTACAAGCGTGCATCTCGCGAGTGGGAGACCATGGAGAAAGAGTCACAGGGACTCATGAAGGAAATGGCTAAATACGATAAAGAGTCTGTCAAGTTCGAGGAAAAGAAGAAGTTCCTGGTGAACAAGCAGAAGAAGCTGGAGAAGGCGATGCAGACAAGCCGCCTTGCTGCATCTGAATGCCAGAGCCTGGTCGAGAAGTTCAGCGACGACATTGAGCGAAAGTCTGGCGAGACCACTCAGCTTGAGGAAGAGATGCATGGCGAGGAAGAAGAGTTGAACTCCATTCGCGAGAGTCTCAAGGGCAAAACCCAGGGCCTTTCGGACCAAATCGCCGCCAAGCAGAAATCTTTGGAGCCTTGGAATGAGAAGATCAACAAGAAGCAGTCTGCTGTTGCTGTCGCTCAAAGTGAACTCGACATTCTCAGTGAACGGCAAAATGCTGGTGCTGTCCTGCTCGAGGAAGCGCGTGGCAAGATCGGCACCATCGAAGAGACATTACAATCAAAACAAACCGACCTTGAGGAGCGACAAGCCCAGAAGGAGACGCTAGAGGGTGAAGTTGAGAAGCTCAAGCACGACTTGAAGAAATACGTGGCTCGTGAGCCCGAGGTTCGCGCCCACGTCTCCAGCGCTCGACAAAAGGCCGACGAAGCTCGAGTCAGCCTTCAAAACACGCAAAACCGTGGCAGCGTGTTGACAGGTCTGATGCGGTTGAAGGAATCTGGCCGTATTGATGGATTCCATGGGCGTCTCGGCAACCTTGGTACCATCGATGAGAAATACGACGTTGCCATTTCCACTGCTTGTCCAGCCCTTGACAATATGGTGGTGGAGACAGTGGAGGTCGGTCAACAGTGCATCGACTACCTGCGCAAGAACAACCTTGGTCGAGCCAACTTCATCCTTCTCGACCGTCTGCCTCGCCGCGATATGTCTAGCATCTATACGCCAGAGAGCGTGCCACGTCTCTTTGACCTCGTCAAGCCGAAAGACCCCAAGTTCGCACCGGCCTTTTACAGCGTCATGCAAAATACGCTTGTGGCTAAGGACCTGGAACAAGCTAATCGCATTGCATATGGCGCACGCCGATGGCGAGTAGTAACTCTTGATGGCCAACTGATTGATGTTTCCGGTACCATGAGTGGTGGTGGCACCCGTGTTGCACGAGGTGCCATGTCATCTAAGCAGGTTGCGGATACGACTAAGGATCAGGTCAATCGGTTGGAGTCGGATCTCGAGGAGTTGGAAAAGAAATTCCAACACTTCCAGGAGAAGCAGCGAAACATCGAATCCCAGATGCGCGAGAAGACCGAGGAGATCCCGCGTGTTGAGACCAAGATTCAAAAGATCTTGATTGAGATCGATAGTGCCAAGCGCAGTCTCGCAGATGCTCAGCGTCGCGTTAAAGAACTTAGCGCAGAGCACAAGCCGTCCAAGTCTGATGAGTCCCAAGCTGCCGCCCTTGAAGAGCAAATTGAGGCGTTGAACAACGAGATCGAGGACCTCAATAACCAGAAGAGTGGTATCGAAGAGGAGGTTCAGAGCTTGCAAAGCAAGATCATGGAGGTTGGTGGTGTTCGTCTTCGCGGACAGAAGGCCAAGGTCGACGGCCTGAAGGAGCAAATCAATCTCTTGAACGAGGAGATTTCAGATGCCGAGGTCCAGAAATCTAAGAACGAGAAGCTTATCACCAAGCATTCCAAGACTCGTGATGGTTCTGAGAAAGAGCTGGGTCAGATCTCAGCGGATCTGGAAAAGCTGGATGAGGATGTCGAGAACCAAGCCAATGATGCTTCCGAATGGAGGCAAAAGGCCGAGGAGGCCGAAGAGGTATGTCGAATCAAAAGTATGCTAAATGGGAAATATGCTCACATAAACATAGGCTCTCGAGACCAAGAAGGGCGAACTGAAGGCTCTCAAGCAGGAGCTCGACGAGAAGGTCGCCGAGCTGAACGAGTCTCGCGCTACTGAGATCGAGATGCGGAACAAGCTCGAGGAGAACCAAAAGGCTCTGGGAGAGAATCAGAAACGTAGTCGTTACTGGGAGGAGAAGCTTTCGAAGCTTTGCTTGCAAAACGTCAGTGATCTGGGCGAAGACCAAGAGGCTATGGAGCTGCAGACCTACACCAAGGACGAACTTGATTCGATGAACAAGGAGTCTCTGAAGGCTGTCATTGCCGCCCTAGAAGAAAAGGTCCAGAATGCCTCTGTGGATCTCTCTGTGATTGAAGAATACCGTCGTCGTACCGCTGAGCACGAAGCGCGGTCCGCGGATCTGGCCACTGCCCTGACTTCTCGGGATAGCGCCAAGTCTCGCCTGGATGGTCTCCGTTCTGCTCGTCTAAACGGTTTCATGGAAGGCTTTGGTATTATCTCCCTTCGTCTGAAGGAGATGTACCAGATGATCACCATGGGTGGTAATGCCGAACTCGAGTTGGTTGACTCGCTAGACCCCTTCTCTGAGGGAATCTTATTCTCAGTCATGCCTCCGAAGAAGAGCTGGAAGAACATTGGTAACCTGTCTGGTGGTGAGAAGACACTGTCCAGTCTGGCGCTGGTCTTTGCGTTACATCACTACAAGCCAACACCGTTGTATGTCATGGACGAGATTGATGCCGCGCTGGATTTCCGAAACGTGAGTTCTCTTAAATTTGCTTCTGGTCGGACTACTTCAGATTACTAACTCATCCCATCAGGTCTCTATCGTTGCGTCCTATATCAAGGAGCGAACGAAGAACGCGCAATTCATTGTTATTTCTTTGCGAAACAACATGTTCGAGCTTGCCTCTCGTCTTGTCGGTGTCTACAAGGTTAACCACATGACTAAGAGTGTCACGATTGAGAACAGAGACTATATCGAAGGACGGTAATGACTCGAGATGATGCGTGCATACTTTCTTTTCTGCATCCGTGGATATAGGTGCCTGGCTGGATATGGTTGCCTCTGCTGTTTTGATGATATCATGGGTATGGAGTTCAGGATTTGAATACATTTGTCCTATTTTCATTTTAAATGACCCTGTAAAGTGATGCTACACTGCACATACAATATTCTTAATTCGAGGTTCTGTATGTACCTGTAGTATTGTCTAGCATGTCGGCCGTAGTATTTCACCCGACTACCTAGGTATGCTCCAGATGTACTTGAGCTAGAACGTCACCGCGTGCACCCACCTCCAGGGCTTGTCCTTGCAACTTCTCTCCGCACTGATCCTCGCTCAAGCTTCAACCATCCCACTTTCCCACATCCAAACCCCACGCAAGCTAAGATGTACCCCAAACTCCATCAAATGTTACATTCCCCACTCGACGATCGATATTTCACTAGACGGCAGACCGCCTCGCACGTACTATACCCTTGACATCAATTCCCCAACAACCAGGGAGTAGTAGAAGCGGGGTAAGTACTAAGTGCCGCATATTAATACAGTGTACCGCCAGGGACTTGAGAAAATAGTATCCCTAGCAAGGTAATGATAACCAATGCATCCCATTTGAGTCCGGAGTTCTCGGCCCTGAGAAATTGGAGGTTACACTGCGTAGGAGGTTGGGGTTGGGCTGGGGAATGGGACTGGAAAGAGACTGGGGACGGTCTGGAATGTATAAAGGCCACAGCATGATCCTTGCCACGGTTCCCTTGCCTCTTTTTCAATATTTAGTACTATCTACTGGCAATACTAGTCAATTTCGTTGATGGGTATGAACTCCCCCGGAATCTTGAAAGCTTGATTCGTATACCCTAGCCTACGCCTATACGAACTTTGAAGGTGAAGGCCGCGATGCATCTACATCCATCCCTCGCTTTGGCGAGTATCCTATACCACACAAGTCCAGCAATAGGTCTATCAGAAAGCCCAAAGACCGGCCTTTCCCAATACGTCAACCCATTCATCGGATCCGAAGGTCCAGACGGGACCGGGTTTGGCGGAGGCGATATCTTCGTTGGCGGGGCGAGACCATTCGGCGTTGCGAAAGTGGGGATTGACTCTACGGCGGCGAATTGGTCTACTGCTGTGCTGAATGGAGGCTGGACTCCTGATGGGAATGTCACGGGTTTTAGTATGCTGCATGAGAGTGGGACGGGTGGTGCACCTAAGTATGGGTTGATTGCTCAGATGCCGTTGGTGGAGATGGATGGGGTGAATGTTTTGGATAATCTTACTTATAGTCAGCCCAGGGTGAGTTTGACATCCATATCAAATTCTGAGCTTGAATGAGCACCGTGATGATTCTGGTTCTACGTTGGTGTTGTTTGGCCTTGATACTGACCTTGACTTGTTCAATGTTTAGGTTGGAAAGGATGTTGCGAGTGTGGGGTACTATAAGACGAAGTTGAAGAGTGGTGTTGAGGTTGAGTTGTCTGCATCGCGACATGCTGGAATCATGGAGTATTCCTTTCCAAAGGGGGACAAGCATATTTTGATTGATATTTCGCATGTGAGTGATGAGAAATGCGGTTTGATTTTGATGGCTTCTGCTAATCTTGAATTAGTATCTCCCCGCATCCCCAGGTGACCCGGATGGCCAACTATTTGCCGGAGGCGAGATTCAAATCGAAGACGACGGCAAGGTGTATAGTGGATATGGAACATACGCTGGAGGCTGGAATAATGGTAAGCTACTATCCCTTGAAATGTGCTAATTAGTACCCACTACTCTCCTTCTAACAGCAAACCAGGCGCACCGTTCACGGTGTACTTCTATGGAGAATTCAATGAGCGCCCTGACCAAGCCCAGACATTCTCAGGACCAAATACAGAGCCTATGCCTCGCTACCAGAACCTCGCCAATGGCGGAACTAGCCAACCGAAATTCGGCAATCAGACTGACAAGATAACATCTGGACCTATGAATAACCGCATCGGCGCGCTTCTTAGTTGGAAAGATGGCCCTGCTTCGCACATCACTTCGCGAGTGGGAATTTCATTTATCTCGACTCATCGAGCTCGGTCGTATATCAAGAAGGAAATCCCATCTTGGAAATTGAATGATACTGTCGCTGATGCCGTGAAGGAATGGAACCAAGACGTTTTTAACAAGGTCCAGGTTCCCATCGACGATTCAGCTAATATGACGCATGTTAGATTGCTATACAGCTCTCTGTATTTCATGCATCTGATGCCATCTGACCGGACTGGCGAGAACCCACTTTGGGAGTCCGACGAACCTTATTGGGATGACTTTTACACGATGTGTGAGTTTTCTCATTCTGTCCACCCGAGTGAAATCCGTAACTCGTCACTTCAAATGTGCTGATATTGTCTTTCAGGGGATATTTTCCGCTGCACTGTTAGCTTCTACCACATTTTCCAACCCAAGTACTACGAGTCTATGATTCGTGGCCTAATCGATACCTGGAAGTAAGTCGACTGACCCATCCACTGACCCTTTCAGCTTTACTGGATGCTAACACTTAATCAACTTTTATAGATACGCTGGTTTCATGCCAGACGGTCGATCTGGAAACTGGAACGGACTCGTTCAGGGCGGATCAGACGCCGACAATGTACTTGCAGACGCATATGTGAAGGGACTTCGCGGAGCAATCAATTGGACCGAGGGTTATGCAGCCATGGTAAAAGACGCAGAAGTCACACCATACAATACCTTTGACCCGACAGATTTCACAGCCAGCACCAAGGAAGGTCGCGGCGCACTAGATGACTGGAAAGAACTGGGATACGTTTCTCAGGACCGCAATACCCGTTGCGTGTCGCGGACGGTTGAGTATAGTCTCAATGACTTTGCGGTGGCGCAGGTTGCTAAAGGTGAGAAGCCGGAGGATGTGGAGAAGTATATGAATCGGTCTGCTGGGTGGCAGAATATTTGGGATGAGAAGGTCGAGAGTCTTGGGTTTAAAGGATTTTTGGCGCCTAGATTGGCGGATGGTCGGTTTAATGATAGTTCGTATAATCCGCTTTTGTGTGGCGGGTGTGAGTGGATGGATATTAGCTATGAGGGGATTCCATGGGGTGAGTTAATTCAGTTCTATCCCGGGTTTAATGAGTTGATGATGCTAATGAAGACGATAGAGTATTCGTTTGTTATCCCGCATGATGTGAAGACGTTGATCAAGTTCATGGGTGGAGAGAAGACCTTCGAGTCGCGCCTAGATATGATGGTAAGTACTTCGATACAGGGATTCAGTTTCAAAAGCAAGCATTTATTCAAGGTATGATTCTAATATGAAACAGTTCAAACCCAATATGTCTGTTCAGAACCTCGGCGCTAATGGAGCTGGCATCACCACATTGATCAACATTGGGTTAGTTGGACTACGCTCTTAACAAAGAGGCCATTTAGCCTGAGTTGGTACTTCTGCTGACACTTCATACAGCAACGAGCCGGACTTTGCCACACCTTACCTGTACAACTACATCAACAAACAGGCCAAGAGCGTGATGCAATCCCGCAGCCTCGCGAACCAATAGTAAGTACCAGATCCCACAAGATCTCCTGCTCGCTGCAGAGACAAAGAATTACGTTTACTCACACAGCATGACATGACAGCTTCAAAGACGCCGCATACGGAATCCCTGGAAACAGTGATGCTGGGGCGATGAATTCCTGGCTACTATGGCAGATGCTGGGGATCTATCCGATCGTCACTCAGCCAGTCTACCTGCTCTCGTCGCCGTGGTTCTCAGACTTGAACATGACGATCAATGGAGATAAGACTCTGCGGATCAAAGCCACTGGCTTGGATGAGGGGTATTTCGTGCAAGGGGTGCATATCAACGGGAAGCCGTGGACAAAGAACTGGTTTGAGCATGAGGATGTGATGGTTGAGGGCGGGACGATAGAGTTTCAGCTCGGTAAAGAAGCGACGGAGTGGGAGACTGGGGATGTGCCTCCTTCACCGGGACATGTAGAGCTGAAGTAGACGAGGAGGAGATAGTAGTAGCCTAATTGAGTGTATGAACTGCGCTGTATTGCAAAATTCAAGACTCAATCGTCCGTGAATACAATCCAATGCCCCAATGCATCGTACACTGTACAGTATGTAGCGGACCCGTCTGCGCATCATCATGGCACAGCCCCGCTTGTGGACAGTATCAAGCATGAATTACCTGCATGTTTCTCTTTGTTTGTGCGCCTCGGCTCGTTGAAAGCGGGAACTGGAAGGATCTTTCATTCGAGATGAGGAAAGGGACAGCCAATGGTAAGCAATTCGGGGGCGAAGAAATGCAGGTTTGTTGCGCGGCGGGGGGGCTGGTTTGACGTCAGCGGGGAGCAACAGCAACAGCAAAATTTAATTTGGAGTAGTAGTTAGTAGTAGAATAGAGTCTACTGGACGTACTCAAGATACTGGATAGCTTTGAGTATTGCGGGATGAGGAGTAGTTAGTATGTTAGTATTTCTGGTATAAAGCCAGGTGCTGGAGGGGGGCTTGCGGCTCTATTTTCCTTTTTGTTTTTGCTCTCCTCTTGTTGGTGGTTCTCAGCTCCCAGCCACGATACCAATACCAATATCAATATCACATACTATACTGTGTCAGCCCATCCACGAATGATAGAATTGGTTATCTCGAATCCGCAACAATTGCTATTTGATAATAATTGAATCTGTGTTCAATTATAAGCATAGAATAAACAAAGTCACCCGCTGGTTCTGTTCCAATGGTACGTCGGCCCGTCCACTCAACCACGGCTCAACAACAGCACATCCATTCATCCATTCTTCATGTCACGCATTCAATCGCTGTCGCTATATTGTCTCCATGGTTATTCTAGTATATACTAACTGACTATATTCAGGCCCCCGTCAATCACCTATCCCCTCGAGCCCCAGATGGCTGCCCTAGCACTATCACTGGTGGCGCCATTGCCGGCATCGTTATCGGCTCAATTGCCGGCACCCTCTTGATCATCTGGCTGTGGCACATCTTCCGCCTCCCTGGTGCCTTCAGTGGTGGACGCGAGCCAGATGTCGGATATCGACCTCCATCGACTCGATCGAGAGACCGTCGCCGTCGCAGTCGCGACACCCGCGTGGAATTCGTCGAGAAACCGAGGCGTAGCTCGTCGAGACGGTACCGAGATGAATACTATACTACCGACGACGTGCGGAGACCAACCAAGGTTTATATGACGGAGTAAGGGGGTGAATTTTTGAGATTACAAAACCTCAAGTTCAAATGGAGTGGCCTGAAACTTCCGATGAGACCATGATGGCGTTGGGTATGAATTTGACGAGATGTTATGCTGGGAACTACCATATTCATGATCACCCCGTGGGACTGTGTGTGACCTTGGAGACGATATCCCGCTTTTCTTCCGATGACTGCGATTATGAGTGCACGATTACGATAATGAATGAAATTTGATGCGTTCCTTTTTTTAGAAAACCAAAAAAAAGACCCTTTTTGACGCCACAACGTACGCTAATATAGATAGTCGCGATGCACCAGTGCTCCATAAGCGGATAGCCCACTCGGCATGGAGAGTGGACTACGAGGGATAGTCCCGATGGATTTAGACGTAATTGAGCGAGGCCAGGCAGCTGTCTTAAGATTCTACCAAAGAGGAAACCAAGACACATTGTGGTATTAGAAAGGATGGCCAAGCTCTCTGTGTTCCATTCAAGATGGTCTGCAACCCCCAATCTTAGCCACATATGCAGATGCAGCTGTACCCCTGAGTGCAACTGCATCCAACTTGAAGTCACACGGTCAAATCTCCCACGACAACGGAATTGCATGTACATCGTGGACTAGCGACAGGATGTACGGGGTAATATGTAATATAATTCCCTGGTGATGATCGCAGCGCAGATGCAACGATCAACGCCGCAAAAGCTTCGCTTCAATCTCGCCATTGTTTGGTGCACTAAACTTGAATGCACAACACACGTTGAACGAGAACGAAACATGCGGTGTATCCGGAGTATATACCCCGTATACCACAGTGCGAGACACTATTGGTTAGTCCGGATAATTTTAAATATGATCAATAATGATCAAGATGAAAAATAATTATATTTTTATTTTATTTTTTCTTCTTTGTGTTCTGATTCAGGGGTAGTTCTCATCTGAACACATCCCCACCGGAAGCCCACAGTTAGGGGTCCCGCGGGTTCCAGCAGGAAATGAAATTGGAGACAGGCGGGGCGATGAGAAAAACCGAAAATAGGTTGAGCGAGGGAAATTAGCCATTAGCCATGAGGCCATTAGGCCCAAGGGTCTGATGTTGTGTGTGTGCGAGAGTGCGAGAAGGATAGTCCGTTGTAGTCTGTAGTCAAGAGGAAGAGAGTTTTTGTGAGTGAAAGTCTAGATTGGCCGGTCACTTGATCTCCGCCACCTTCCGAATCCTTGGGGGCTTTCCCCCCTCTGTTTCTGCTTCAAGTTATCTTATGCTGCTTCTCTCTGCATCCAAAACACTCCACACTACGGAGTACACAGGATACCATGGGGTACCAGGTACCAGTCAAGTCTTTAGAACCAGAATTCCTCGTCTCAAGTGTGAGATTGGTCGTGCAATCAGGTTCCAATGGTTGATCTTGCTGATCGCTCTTATCACAACCCAATGAATCCCCAGAGTTCTCAAAACCAGTTCCAATGGCTGTCCACAGACGGGTCCGGCCGACCTCGACTGATTCGGTTTAGGGCCAGGCACGGGGCTGCTGCCCAGCTGAAGCTATTCCCATTTGTGGTTTAGAGGATGTACCACTTGGACCCACTCCCGCTTCTTCAGGGCTAGTCACAAACAATCGGCGTGCAGGCTTCCCCTTACTGTCTGCTGCCCAGGATCAAAGGTCCCTGTGTCCTACGCTAACGGCATCCACTGCTGGGTGGCGCGGTGGATGGTCCCTGGTCCCTGGTCCCTGGCGTGTGTCCACCCCCGAGGGCCCTTCTTTCTTCATCTTCTTCTCTCAACAATACTTGCTGGCTTTCCTTCCAATCCTTTCCTGGTGCGACCTTTCGCCCATCCATTCTTTATACCCTATAGGTACTATCTTGTAGGATCACTTGAGGCTCGTCCTCCTGTCCACTCATTGTTATCGGATTGCTTTTGCAGTATTGTGGGAACTTCGACGAAGAGAGAAGAGCAACAAGAAGAACATCAACAAGAACAAAAAAAAACAACAACAACCCACGAGATCGATTTATTTACCCAAAAGAGACATATCAGAGTCATCGACATGAAGAACTTCATCAAACTCGCCGCCCTCGCGGCCCTGGTCAGCTCTGCTGCCGCTCAAACATCTAGCGAGTGTGATCCCACCAAGAAGGACGGCTGTCCAGCGGACCCAGCTCTCGGCACTGAACATACCTGGTACTTCAATGAAACCCTCGACGACACCATCTGGAACATGAAGACCGGTTCGATCAACTACGTCGACGATGGCGCCGAATTCACTATCAAGGCCGAAAAGGAGTCCACTCTTCTTGAGTCCAACTTCTATATCTTCTTCGGCGTTGTCGAATCCTGGGTGAAGATGGCCAAGGGTGCTGGTATCATCAGCAGTGTGGTTCTGGAGTCCGACGACCTGGATGAGATTGATTGGGAATGGGTCGGCTACAACACCTCCCAGGTGCAGAGCAACTTCTTCGGCAAGGGTAACGACACCACCTTCGACCGCGGTGGCTACCATTACGTCGACGACGCCTACAACGACTTCCACAACTACACCACCTACTGGGATCAAGACAAGCTGGAGTGGTGGATCGATGGCGTCAAAGTCCGCACCGTCAACTACGACCAGGCCAACACTCTCGGCGGTAAGAATTACCCGCAGACTCCCTGCCAGGTCAAGGTCAGTGTCTGGCCTGCCGGTACCAAAGAAGCTAAGCCGGGTACTGTCACATGGGCCGGTGGTCTGGTCGACTATGATGATTCTCCCTTCACCATGACCGTGCAAAAGATGCGTATCCAGGACTTCCACACTGGCAAGGAATACACCTACGGCGACAAGACTGGTGACTATGAAAGCATTAAGGTGGCCGATGGCAACTCTACCACCGTTGACGAGCTGAACAAGCCACCCAAGAAGTCATTGGCCGAGAAGTGGGACGACCTAGGCACTGGTGCTCATGTTGGTGTGTACGTTGGTGCCTCTGCCGCTGGAGTTCTGCTTATTGCTGGATTCTTGCTCTGGTGCCTGCGTCAACGCCGTAAGGGCCGTCTCGAATACGCCCTTGATGACGCTCGCTACGCCCATGAGCGTAACGATGCCCAGAACTTCCAGTCCGAATGGAAGCAAAGCGAATGGAGGAACAGTGGCTACCGCCAGGTCGGCTAATCACCATGACCTGACGCACTCTTCCTATCACTGTTTCTCTTTTCCTTGCCATATTTCTTTGCTGCCATGAACGGGTTCTGCGAGCCCACCGCTTGTATCCGGGCCCAGAGCGTCCATGGTAAGAAAGAACATCTTTAGGGTTGTTTTCACTTTCATGGGTGTCTGGGTCATGGGTAACTTAATGACCCAACTCTCTCTCTTTCTCTCTCTCAATATCTCTCGCTCTATATCTCTCTTTCCCGAATATCGCCCCCCCCCTCAATGCCACGCACTCGCTTTGTGGCTCCTGTTGACATCCCTTCTACGGTCCCTGGCCATCATTTGGCTCATTGGCAGCTGGATCGGTTGGGGATCATTCATTCGCGAATCCATATACACGCATGACCTGTACATACTAGCCCTGGATCTTTCTTCAATTCACTGTTTATCTTATAAAATCAATCTAGCATTGTTTTTTTTGGTTCATTTTATTTCTTCTCATACTCCTCATTATATGATGTGTGTAAATAAATGGTCATTTCTATAGTGTGATGATCTTGTATTTTCCCTCCACACTTCCCTTCCCAATCGGGTCTAGTGGGCCGACTATCGGACGACCAATCCAAAATGATTCACACTTGCCCGCCCTCCACCTCCGCCATTTATCTATTTCATCCCACTTTCTCTTTCTCCCCTTCCATTGACCACAGATACACAAGCCAAAATGAGTAACCAAAAGGGAGTCGCTGAAAACATGCTTTGGGGAGGTCGTTTCACCGGTAAGCTTGATCTTGGGGCTTTCCAATGCCCCTCTATTGCGCATCCCCATCCAATTCCTCCTTGACTCATAGTTGGACGATATGCTCATCAAAACAATTTCAATTCACAGAGGGTATCGACCCCCTCATGATGCAGTATAACATGTCCCTTCCCTTCGACCGTGTCATGTGGAAGCAAGACATCGCCGGCTCAATTGCCTTTGCCCGCGCCAACATGAACAATGGCATCCTGACTCCGCACGAGTTCGCCGAGATCGAGCGCGGTTTCGCCCAAATTTCCCAAGAGTGGGCCACCAACACCTTCGAGGCCCAGGAGAACGACGAGGATATTCACACTGCCAACGAGCGCCGACTCAGCGAGATCATCGGCAAGGAAATTGGCGGCAAGCTGCACACCGGCCGTTCGCGCAATGAGCAGGTTGCTACTGATATGCGTCTCTGGCTGCGCGATGAGCTCCGCATCCTCGACTCTCACCTCTGTGACCTGATCAAGGTCTCCATTGCTCGTGCCGAGAAGGAAATTGACATCCTCATGCCCGGCTACACCCATCTCCAGAAGGCCCAGCCTGTCCGCTGGTCCCACTGGATGCTGTCCCACGCTACTGCTTTTGCCAGTGAGCTCCAGCGTCTGCGTGAGGTCATTGCCCGCGTCAACCGCAGCCCTCTCGGATGTGGTGCCCTTGCTGGTAACCCATTCCAGATCGACCGTCATGCCATGGCCAAGGAGCTCGGCTTCGATGACCTGCTCTACAACTCCATGAACACTGTCGGTGACCGTGACTTCGCCATGGAGACCATGCAGTGGGGTAGCTCCTTCATGCTGAAGATCTCTCGCTGGGCCGAGGATCTGATCATCTACAGCAGTCTGGAATTCGGCTTCGTCCGTCTCTCAGATGCCTACTCCACCGGCTCCTCGCTGATGCCCCAGAAGAAGAACGCCGGTAAGTCCCTACTCATTCTAGCTGCAACCCGAATCTCTTCCCCATACCGAGACCCGTATGCTGATTTTCAAATTCATTGCAGACTCCCTCGAGCTCCTCCGCGGTAAGTCCGGTCGTGCCTTCGGCCAAATGGCCGGCCTGATGTGCACCATCAAGGGTCTGCCCACCACCTACAACAAGGATCTGCAAGAGAGCATCGAGCCTCTGCTCGACCACATCAAGACTGTCAGCGACAGCATCCAAATCGCCACCGGTGTCCTCTCAACCCTCACCACCATCCCCGAGAAGATGACCGCCGCCCTGGCCCCCGAGATGCTGGCAACCGAGATCGCAGACTACCTCGTCCGTCTGGGCGTCCCCTTCCGTGAAGGCCACCACATCTCCGGCCGCGTCGTTGCTCTTGCTGAGAACACCGGTATCCCCATGGACAAGCTTTCCATGGAGCAGTTGAAGGCAGTTGATGCGCGCTTTGGAGATGATGTTCAGACTTGTCTGGATTATGAGCGTGCTGTTGAGCTTAAGGATGCTATTGGTGGAACTAGCAAGCGGGCTGTTCTGGAGCAGACTGCTGTTCTGAAGAAGTTGCTTTAAGCTGAGTGCGGACCACTTGGGAACTGTGAATATGAATGAGATTATTGGATTGGATTGGATTGGATTGGATTTGTGGAGTGCGTGGGTTTAAATTAAAATAAAAGTATACCTTGGGAAGATTAGCATTGCGGACTTGGATACCTTGAGGTATTTTTTTCGGTTAGACAAAATACATATGACATTATATGAAGATATCTGCTTCCAAAAATTCTAAGGTATACTACGTAAAGTGGTAGTACTACTATCAAGGCTTCTCCAGGGCTTCAGATCTGGGGGCACCCAAGTATGAAATTTGTATGCAAGCTTGGTTGAGAACAAACAAAGGAAAATCAGTTTCGACAAGTCCAGTCGATATAGTAGATGTAGATGTGCACAAATCAAGACATCCCTAATCCTCAAGTAGTATTACTACTACTCCCTCCCTACTCCCTACTACCAGATATCACTTCGAACCCTCCTCGTCCTTGTCCTTCAACAAACTATCACGCTGACTTCCACCAAAGAACCCCCCAGACTCATAAGCAGGTAACACCTCACTAACAGCCGACAATCGATTCTCACCCGACTCTTCAAGAACATCCTCCATTCCAAATCCCGAATCAGAAGGTCTTCTCATAGAATTCGCCGACTGCGCACTAGTACTTGTAGCTGAACCCGAGCCCCAGCCTAGAGTCAAACCACGCTCAGCCATCTCAATAGACTCCGAGTCATTAGCACTAGTATACTCCATAAAACTCATAACATGCTGATTCTGATCCTGATTTCTCCTCATCCTCGAGTTCGAGTTCGCAGACCGCGGACTCCTGGTTTTGTGCTTACGCGGACTTTTCTTCTCGCCCTTCAAGTTTTCATCTTGAACAGTGCTAGTACTGCATGGAGATCGAGCCGGACTCTCAATCTCATCAATACTAGACATTCGGTCTAGGTTTGCACCCATAACGACTCCATCCTTCGTTACGATTTTGCGCGCTGTGAATCGGGACGTGAGGTCTGCGTTTAGGAAGGTTGGTGTATTTGGGTATACGTAGCTGCCCTTTACGATTCTGGTACTAGTAGCACTGCCAGTACTCGTACTCTTAGAATTTACGTTTGCTGCCGGGTATAGTAGGTGTTCGAGTTGGTTTTGGGGTGGTATGGCTGGGTTGTAGGGCCGGCGTTTATTGATTAATTCTGAGCCGGGGAGATCGGATAATTCTGCTCTTGCGCGGCGGAAACCTGTGTCTGAGAGTTCGGGGACGTAGCCTGCTGCCCTGGGTGTAAGGGGGTGGGCTGGATGAGGGGGTTTCGAGGGGATTATGAGGGGTGTGAGGGATTTGTTTGTGGTGGTGGTTGGTTGGGTTGAGGTGTTGGATAGAGTGGATCTTGTTAGAGATGTGACGGTTGAAGAGGGGCCTCCGTGTTGGTAATTGTAGTCTTGTAGGCTGGATATCGGGGTGTTTTCGTTTGAAGATGGGGAGTCTGAAATTTGGGTCTGCGTTAGATTTGATATAGTATAGAGATGGTGCTAGTTAGTGATGTGTACATGGGTTCAAATGGGTACTGACCAGAGGTAGTTGAGTGTTGGCTATCATTGATTGATTTTGCTCTTACGGCTCCTGCTGCTACCGGGGGATCTTTCTTTGTAGTGGGTGATGATTCTCGGGCTCGAAGGGCTTGAGTCGATGCAGAGTGGTGCACTGTGATCTTCTCCTTCTTTCGGCGTCTCTTTATGCAGCAGAAGAGAAGGATACCCAGGATGATTGCGGCGATTATACCACCTACTACTCCGCCTATCATACCAGCATTGCTATTATGACTCGATGAATCACTCACTGCTGTCTCATTTGCCGTGGCTGGTGACGTTGTAGCCAATACACTTGTAGAGGAACTGGTAGAGAATGTATTTGCTGTGCCTGCCGTGGAACTAGAGGATGAAGTGACGCTTTCAAGTTCAACAGTGGTAGTTGTAGCCTTCGAAGTAGTGCTCGACAAAGTAGTTTCAGCAGACTTGGACGTAGTCGACGATGTAGTTGAGGTTGTGGTGGCTTTCTTCGTGGTTGAACTGTCCTCGTCTGGACATACCCCGTCGGTGCAAGGGTCAATCGAGCAGCATCCTGTAAATCCTCCTCCGGCTGTGCATACATACCACAGTTTGCCGTCGGAGCAGGATTTGGCTCGGCCGTTCAGAGTCTCCATTGTAGCAGTCGAAGGAAGGGCCTGGTCATGTAAACATTATCTAGCTAGCATCAAGAGCACTGCATGGAAACCTTCAAGATCGTACAAAATCTACGCTCAGTGCGAATCTCGAGAATGTGCGAAAGTGACGAGGGCTTTCGAAGGCGTGACTCGGCCATGGTTCGAGAGAAATCGCTCCATCTTTGAATGGGTTCAAAGGTTGAGTTCGTGGCTTGCTCAAAGAAAGCAGTTTCTTTAATCAGACTCTAGTATGTGTATGGAATCCCTGTCACCCCGTGGCCCGGGACCAATCATTTTGAAAAGTCAGGTGTTCTCGAACTGTCTTTCGAGGTTGGACTGACTGGATGGGGATTGGCAATGCCTAGATTAGTGTAGTTTCAAAATGCAGTCATTGTCAGTTAGATATGGTGTAATATCTGGACTGATCACAGCCACCACTGGCATATCGCTGTCAAGGCTATAAGAAGAAACCACTGGCAGCCACATGATCTCTTTGTTCAAAAGTCACCAACTCACCGAGTCTGCAGATGGAAAATGCCCCGAGGAGCTAAGAAGAATTACATGGAAGTAATGAATACTACGTGAGGAACCAGGGCAAACAAAAAAAATCCAGTGATATGAGACAACTGAGAAAAAAGAACTCAGTACACCAACTCTTCGCCGTCAGATAAAAAATAATAAAAGGAAATATGGCTATACAGTATGGTAAAGTAACACAAGTTAAATAGAAAACATGCTCTTTTCGTGGACTTTCAGATGACGCCACGAGCTGTTTTCACTCTCACCCCTAAAGAAGGCCAAAGCCTGGGGTGATGTGTTGCTCAATCGGCATCGGAGATAAGTCCGTGGTATCCTTCCAAAGCACCCCCAAATCATTTCCACTCCTCTCAGAAAGCGAGCTTAGTAGGTACGCTTGAAGGGAGGAACAGGCTTGCACTCGCTCTCATCCAGAGTGTTAGCCTCAACAGCACGGTAGCCGAGCTCGACCTCACCGTGGGGCTTCTTCTGCCATGTGAGGGTGTGCTTCATCCAGTTCTCGTCGTCACGGTCAGGGAAATCCTCACGGGCGTGAGCACCACGGGACTCCTTACGGTTGGAGGCAGCCAGGGCGGTTTGGGAACTGTGATAAAAAAAGTTAGCAGATAAACTAAGATATTGGGGATATAGATAAATACGTACGCGCAAGTCAGCAGGTTACGGAGCTCAAGAGTCTCAACAAGATCGGAGTTCCAGATCATGGAGCGATCCTTGGTTCCGACCTGGTCATACCAGGTATCGATCTCGTTAACACGCTTAACACCCTCATCCAGGGAATCTTGGGTACGGAAGACGGAGACATCGCTCTGCATGGCCTTCTGCATGGCGAGGCGGATGTCGTTGGTGGACTTGGGGCCGTCGGCGTTGCGAACGAAGTCGAGGTCCTTGATGGACTGAGCACCGGCGTCGGAGGACAGCTCCTTGTGGGGCTTGCCGGGGGTGGAGATGTCACGGACACGGTGAGAAACAGCACGACCAAAGACGATCAGATCGAGCAGGGAGTTGGCACCCAGACGGTTAGCACCGTGGACGGAGACGGAGGCGGCCTCACCGCAAGCGAACAGACCGGGAACAACCTTGTCCTTGCCCTGCTCGTCGACAGTCAGGACCTCACCGGTGTACTTGGTGGGGATACCACCCATGTTGTAGTGGACGGTGGGCAGGACGGGGATGGGCTGCTTGGTGACATCGACACCAGCGAAGATAGAGGCGGTCTCGGAGATACCGGGCAGACGCTCGTGGAGCAGCTCAGCGGGCAAGTGGCTCAGTTGCAGGTAGATGTGGTCCTTCTCGGGACCGACACCACGGCCCTCGCGGATCTCAAGGGTCATGGAACGAGACACAACGTCACGGGAAGCCAGATCCTTGGCGGTAGGAGCGTAACGCTCCATGAAACGCTCACCCTCGGAGTTGAGCAGGTAACCACCCTCACCACGGGAACCCTCAGTGATCAGGCAGCCGGCACCGTAGATACCAGTAGGGTGGAACTGGACGAACTCCAGATCCTGGTTAGGCAGACCAGCACGAGCAGCCATGGCCATACCGTCACCAGTGCAAGTGTGGGCAGAAGTGCAAGAGAAGTAGGCACGTCCGTATCCACCAGTGGCCAGAACGGTGTGGTGGGCCTTGAAACGGTGCAGGGTACCATCCTCCTGGTTGTAGGCAATGATACCACGGCACTCACCGTCCTCCATCAGGAGATCGAGGGCGAAGTACTCGATGAAGTAGTTGGTGTTGTGGCGCAGAGACTGTCCGTAGAGAGTGTGGAGCAGAGCGTGACCGGTACGGTCAGCAGCAGCGCAGCAACGGTAGGCCTGGCCACCCTTGCCGAACTCCTTAGACTGACCACCGAAGGCACGCTGGTAGATACGGCCATCCTCGGTACGAGAGAAGGGGCAACCGTAACCCTCAAGCTCGCGGACGGAGGCGGGGGCCTCGCGGGTCATATAGTGAATCGCATCCTGGTCACCAAGCCAATCGGAACCCTTCACGGTATCGTACATGTGCCATCTCCAGTCATCCTCGTGCATGCTATAAAATCTCCAGTTAGTTTCCAATTCGGACACGTACTTTGCTCGTTTCTTCGGACTGAAAGGGTTAATGAACGTACTTTCCAAGGGCAGCGTTAATACCACCTTGGGCAGCGACAGTGTGACTTCTGGTAGGGAAAAGCTTGGAAACACAAGCAGTGTTGAAACCAGCCTCGGCAAGACCGAAGGCAGCGCGCAGACCGGCACCACCGGCACCAACAACGACGGCATCGTACTCGTGGTCCTATATCTGGTCAGATCACTGCTCAATGGCGAGGAGCCGGACTCCAATATCTGGCAGCAAATGGCGGCTTACAATGATCGGGTACTTCTCAGCCAGGTAGCTGGTGTTCTCCTTGGCGCGCAGAGGACCGTTACCAAAGATGCGGGCTAATGGGAGTAGAAAAAAAAGTTGTTAGTTGTGACGCAAGACGAGGCGGATGAGGTCGGACGGGGACCAATGCGTACCGGCAGGGCGCGAAGAAGAGAAAAGACGTCTCTGATCCCTTAAGACACGGGAAACCTGGGGAAGAAGATCAATGTCAGTTGAAGAGTCGCGCACTCGGGCCGAAAAGATGAGCGCAAGATTGAGGACACACCTTAGAGGCGGGAGCAAGGCTCCGCAGGCTCATGGAGCTCATGGTGACGGGTTATAAGAGAAGTGATCTCCAATTAACCCAGACGAAAAAGAGACACCGGGGGGTCGGTGAGAAGTTCAACGAAGAGCGGAGAGGTTGCAAATTGGAGGGAACTCCCTTCCTGGAATTGCAGTTCGGGTTCACGGGTTGGCAGTTCAGTGCTGACTAACCCGGGTTGAGGTGGTCCAGCTGCCGAGGAGCCGGACCGAGGCCAATCAGCGTGCGTCGAATGGTCAGGGCTGCCCCCGGCTGTCTATACAAGGCACGTGATCCCCTTTTCGTTTTGCCGGCCGTCGGAAGAGGTCGGGGCAATAGCCGGTCTAGTGTAGCGGAACAGTAGAGGTTAAATCTTATACTTATATGGTTGACTTAGTAGTTGAAATCGATCTTGAAATATTGCTGTTTTGATTTTCAAGACCACTATAATTCATAGCATTCTATTAACTAGCACTGGTATTGTGTAGTAATGCTATTTGTTACTGCGACTCACTAGTAACGGTGCTCATAATAACTAAGGCTTACCGGGGTAATCTCACCTCCGCTTACATCAGAACATCAAGTATGGGTTTCCTGGAGTGAGCCCTAAATGTCAACAACACTACTCCGTAATCCAACTAAATATTATTTACAGTACTAGAAATAGCCTTTGTGCTAAGTAGTTCAAGGCCATAGTACTAATAGTAACATAGCAAAGATTGATTACATTCAAGCTAAACTCCATTTCTACCCTCCAAAAGTAGACTAGTGTAACGGTGATTTCTTCAGGATTTTGATAGTGGGCGAACAAGTTGAACAATACACATACTGGTACTAATCTCGAGTAAATACAATTCTAGAGAGCCTTGATAATCTCGAAAGAGTATCGATCAAGGTAGAATTGGAGTGGGCATAATCGAGTATTCAAACGAAAACTTAAAGGTTGACTTCCCAGTATGTACTAGAAGTATGATTCCTTCATCCGTAAATCAAACTTCCAAACCCCTGTCAACACTTGACGTTTCCAACATGTCAGCAAAAACCTTGGGACTGTTTCAAAGTAGTCAAGTGTTGTTTTCGCAGCCTTTGAAAATGCTTAGCCTAGACATTTGCCTCTGAATCCAGCGGACTCGACACTGAATCGTGCGGAACCTAGTCAATGATATGACGACAAGGCCTACTACCAGATTTCAAGTTGATGGCAGTCTTATATTGAAAAAGATAGATTATTGACCAGGGCCAAGTTTGTCGGCTGCCAAAGCAAACCCGATCTTAAGCCGCAACCTTGCATAATTCTTGTGGATCTGCAATGGGGCTATCCACTAAGATCCGATCATAACCCGCTCGAAAACCTGCAGTGTGTATCTAGTATGCATCGAACTGGGAACACCTGTATAGTATTGTTACTCGAGGTCTCAAAAATCGGCATTTTGATCCGATTCTACGTCAGCGTACGGTGAACAATTTGGGAAATTGATTGGAAGGAGACATTAAAGACTCAAGATGGGAGTATCGAAGGCCTGCTGTTATAGTAGTACTTTGCATGTCGCGAAATCATACCTGGATGCATCAGTGAGCCTGCTTCAAGAAAATGTGGGAGACACATTTCTGATAAATGTTCAAATTCTACAATTCGCCTACACATGATACTCTAGAAAGCAAATGGAGTGCGGTCTGAACCATGGCAAGGCTTCTGCTTGTGTGCAACAAGCTTTGTGGATCCCCAGAACGATCACGCTAAGCTCCGCTCAGAACCCGCTCGAACATATGTACAATGATCAAGCATATGCACGGTCATTCGGCCGTTCGGCACGTCCGGCTCGCTTTGAGATATCATTCTTGAGTTGAATAATCGGGTTCCATGCCGAATTTGACTTGCCAGTTCTGTCAGAATCGAGAATGATCGACACTCCAACTTCATGGATTGGAGGGTATAAAGCTCGGTGAAGCACCCTGAGTGGAAGGGCTTCTCTCGAATATCAGAATCAAACTATATGAAAGTCAAGAAACTTCTTGAACCATCTCATCGGAACCTCAGACAAAATTTCTGATTATTTCTCGAAAACTCTCAATACAGATCACGAGATCCATTGAACTATGAACCTGAAAAACGTCCCAGCCACTCCCTACGGTCAACGCAACTTTGTTGATGTTATTGATGAAGTCGCAGCCTCCGAGCCCTCACGAACCGTTATTTCTATACCCTGTTCTGGAAATCCAGATGATGGATGGCAGGACATAAGCTTTGGGGCATATGCGAATGCCATCAACCGCTTCGCTCATTGGATCGTGGAAAAAGCTGGACAAGGAAATTATGATGAGCCTCCTACGGTTGCTTATATCGGTCCCAGCGATGTGCGCTATTTAGTCGTTCTGGTAGCATCTGTCAAAGCTGGTTATAAGGTAGCTATTCCATTTCATTCAAGGCCGAGTGAGAAAAATGCTTTAATAAAGGCGACAGTGGTAGTACTATGCTGACATTTGACGATATAGGCTCTATTCATCTCTCCGCGTAACAATTTCGAGAGCCAATTGTCATTGTTTGAAGTCACCAACTGCAATTGGATTATCCACGCGCAAGAATATACAAAAGTTATACAGCCATGGCTGAACGCTCGCCCAATGAAATCCAATATCATCGGCTCTGTGGGGGACTTATTTTCAGTGGAACAAGCCTTTCCTTTCCCCTTTGAGAAGCCATTTGACGAGATCTGTACAAAGCCAGCAGTCGTTCTACATACAAGCGGTAGTACTGGTACTCCAAAGCCGATCTTTTGCCGCCATGGTATCATCTCTCTGTCTGATGCATACCATCGAAGCCCTGAGTTTTTGGATACTCTCATATTTTGAAGGCCTTTTCGGAGATGGGAAATAGGGTTTTGTGTACAAGTATGAATTTCTACCCCCTAAGCCTCCCGAGGCCACTCATGAACTGCTATCTAATGAATTTATGCAGTGCCACTTTTTCATGCTCTCGGTGTATACTTCTTCATTGGTCTTTCTATCTTCTGGGATACTCCGCTAGTTCTCCCAATCGCAGACCAGGCAATGACACCAGATACCGTTTCTTCCTCTATCAAAAAGTCAAAAGCAGATGCTGCCGTGGTGGCCCCATCTCTCCTTGAAGACATGAGTCACGACACGCGCGACATGGAAACACTAGCGAAGCTTGCATTTGTAACTTGCGGCGGAGGCAGTCTAGCGGGGGAGGCTGGTGATCGACTTGTTGAAGGAGGAGTAACGATTGCCAATCTGATTTCGACCACGGAGTGAGTATCCATACCAATCCGAAGCTTCCCACTACTACTCCTCGCTGACTCTTCAATAGATACGGCATATACCCCATTTATTTCCAACCTGACATGAAGCTTTGGAGATATTTTATTTTCGATGACGAAACATTTGGCTCTGACTATCGACCAAAAGGAAACGGCACGTACGAGCATGTCGTCGTTAGACGGGACAAAGATCCTGGAATGCAGGGGATTTTCTACACATTCCCTGACCTTGATGAGTATCATACCAACGACTTATTCAAGCCCCATCCAACGGCACCCCATCATTGGATCCACTCCGGACGCGCAGACGATGTGATTGTGTTCTCAAATGGCGAAAAGCTGAACCCGGTTACCATCGAGTCTGTCGTTGGCGCTCACCCAGCTTTAGTCCGAGCAGTTGTCGTTGGTCAAGGAAAATTCCAGGCTGGGATCTTCCTTGAGCCACACAAGTTCCCCGAGAACGATGCTGCCGCCCAGGATCTCATAAGAAGTGTTTGGCCTACAATTGAGCAAGTGAACAAACAGACTGTTGCTCATGGTCAGGTTGCCCGTCATTTAGTCAAGATCTTGGATCCTGCAAAACCCATACCTTTATCTGCCAAGGGATCTCTTCAGCGAGGAGCATTTTTGAAGGCATACAAGGATGCAATTGAAAATCTTTACGAAGGAAAAGATGGGATCGGGGCGACAGAGCTTTCACTTCATAGCGAGGAGGCTCTTAGGGTGTCTCTTCAAGAGATTTTGACTTCACAACTAGCTGTTGAGAGTATTGGGCTCGATTCAGACTTCTTTGAAGCTGGTGTTGACTCGCTTGGAATTATCAATCTTGGAAAAATGCTGGGAGACGGACTTCGCCAAGCTGGAGTGCCGGAAGATCGCTGTGCAGTCTCAACTCGCGTGATCTATGGGAACTCATCGATTCGAAAGCTTGCTCGGCATCTTTTTGCACGTGTTTCCCAGAACGCCGCCGTGGTTGATAGCAACGATGGCGTGGAAGAAGCAAAAGCTGTTTTGGAAAGATACAGCATTGAGTCTATTGGAAACATTCCTCAGAAGCCATCACCCGAGAACGAGGGACAAGCAATCATCCTCACAGGGTCGACGGGTAGCCTGGGCTCATATCTCCTGGACCAACTCGAGGGCAGTGACTTCGTCTCTAAGATCTTTTGTCTCAACAGAGGTGCCGACGGTGGCCGTCAGAAACAAATCACGACCAACCGGGAGCGAGGCCTGCGAGTCGACTTCCCCAAGACAGAATTCTTGCAGGCAAATTTGTCGCAAGAAAAGTTCGGATTAGACCCTGCCATTTATGACCGTCTATTGCTATCCGTGGATCGCATAATCCACAACGCCTGGCCAGTCAATTTTAATCTTTCCGTCGAATCATTCTCATCCAGTATCCATGGAGTTAAAGCACTTTCTGAATTTTCTTTTCATGCCACAAAGTGTGCACCGATAGTATTCATGTCATCGGTGGGCTCTGTCAACCTCTGGGCTGAATCTGACCCTGTCCCTGAGTCCCTTCTCACTGATATGAGCCTTTCCTCGACAGGATACGGCCAATCAAAATTTGTGGGGGATCTGATTCTTCAACAGGCGCGAGAGAAGCTTGGTGTTCCAACTTCAGTGATTCGGGTCGGTCAAATTGCCGGCCCACGCAGTGGGAAGGGCGCTTGGAATAAGCAAGAGTGGCTTCCCACAATAATTTCCTCGTCGGTTCGCCTAGGAAAGCTTCCCATTGATCTTGGTGGAAGTAGCAACGTTGATTGGGTCCCAGTGGAAGATGTTGCTTCGACAGTACTGGAAATTGCGGGCATTCTATCCCATCGCCCACTCTCGGAGATTTCTGGACATTTCCATATCGTGAATCCAAACCATGTGCAATGGGAAGAACTCGCAGGAGCAGTGAAGAGATTCTACGAAGAGCAGGGACGGGAAATTGAGCCTGTGGATATGAAAACCTGGGTGAAGACCGTTGAAGCCAACTCAAACGGAAGCGAGATCCCGGCTGTAAAGCTTTTGGATACGTACAACGGACTTATCAGTGATGATTACCACTTCCCTACTTTCTCAACAACTAAAACGAGAATGGTAAGCAAGACATTGAGCAAGCTTGGTCCCATTAATGCGGATATGCTGGAAGCTTGGTGCAAGGAATGGAAGTTCTGATTTCAGGTGGACTTAGAAGCAAGATAGTACTTTGAATATGAGGAGGAGTTGCGATTCTAGTTTTACTAGAAAAAATCTATCAGCCACCTGACACTTGAACTTTAGACTAAATACGACTTCAACGTTCAACCTTAGAAGCAGCGAATGTTAGCATATTGAAAGCTCACCTTCCACGGGAGGCTTCACAATAACATGACCCTTCCTACTATCTCCCAATCCAAAATTATCACTTATAGGAGGAAAGAAAATGATGGAAATTTATTTTTCAAAAAGGTTCGGTGTACTTGGTGGTAAAATCCATGGTGACATCTGGAAATTGGAATTGCTTGAAATACTTAAAAATAGACCTGGGGAATTGTTAGGGGTACCATGACGATTTTATTTAACGTACCATCAAAATCCATTAGGACGTCCATATTCTGATTTAATTACAATTCTGTAACCAAGCAACGATAGGTAGCGTAGTATGCCTGAGTGTTCGATTGATTTGAAACCCTCTTTCTACCACTCTTTCTACCACTCTCCATGACTTTCTATTACTCTTTCTATTAGTCCATCTTTCTATTAATCTGTCTATTACTCTTTCCATTACTAGTATGATTTCTATATATCAGTTATATAGGCAAGGAGCTCAGATAGGAATATAGTGTGACTTTCGAATTGCAGATCAGGTATCCTAGTCAAGTTGGTATAATTAGATTACACGGTACGTTTAATAAAATCTTCATGGTACCCCTAACAACTCCTTAGACCTGGAAATAGCTGACTAATATCTGCAAGAGGGGCATAGTACTACGCGCGCCTGTCCCACTCTGATGATGAGGACCTGTGCTGCCGAAGTGATATCTTCAATACAGATCTTGAATGTGCTCGGGGAAACCCAGCTCTCAAGGGCCATTCGGTGGTAGAACGCGTTTCCAACCCGCATGTCCCCCCAACCGAGTATGAAACCTCCGCTGGCCTGCAAGAACTGCCGGGCGCGCAAGAAGAAATGTGATCGCGCATATCCAATATGCTCTTATTGCTTGAGGTCTGCCTTTTATGGAAATTTGTGATTCGAGCTTGACCTAACCTCAAACCAGGACCCATGATCGTTGTGAATACCGGATCGACGGTCACACCAGCTACTCGGTGCGGCCCGTGGTAGCCGCCACACCTCGAGAAAATGAAAATGAGAGCAGTCAAAGGCTTCGACTCAATGCAGCTATGTTTTTGGGTGGCCCAAATCAAATCATTCCTGCTGCCCCTTCACTGAGAAGTGCCGCTGTAGGGGCTGATGTGTTAGAGTACATAGCCGGCCCGGACCAAGCACAGCGACAACAATGGATCTCTAATTTCATTAACGTCATTGATCCATGGATACCATTCGTTTCTATCAACGAGCTTCGAAAATTATCATCCATTCAAAGCAGTCTATTGAATGCAGAAGATGTGCTTTTTCTCGCCTGCATCAAGTTGAATGCTGACACCCTGCCGGAAGATCAACCGCTGAACAAGTATTACCTCGCTGTTAAGTCAGCCTTCACGACAATGGAGATATATGGGACAGTATCTATCCGATTTCTCCAAGCGACAGTCCTACTTCTATTCTACGAGCATGGGCATGGAATCTACCCCTCGGCCTATGCAACCCTAGGTTCTTGTGCGCGATATCTAGGAGCTCTCCGAGCAGAAGCGGCATTGGAAGAAAAGGATACAACGGACTGGATGTACCTGGAACAAAGGAGACGATTATGGTGGTCTATTTATGTGATAGAGCGGTAGGTTTATGCACTCGAACTTGAAGTTTCTTGTTCTAGCCAATGGTCTGCTGATTCTTAAATGATAATGCTAGCATCATAGCCCTTGGTTGTCCGCAGCACCCACTTTTACTGCGAGAACCTAATGAAGGTCACATACTACCTTCGGACGATATTTCATGGCGACAAGAGGTATCGTTTCTCCACCAATTGCTGTGGATGTCTCAATGCTAATATTGAAAAGCATCCGTCTGCCAATTCCAGCTTAACGCTTTTATCACCAGCTAGTTCTAACATGGGGACATTCCGTCTTCTCGTTCATGCAGCGTACTTGGTTGGCCGTGCTATTCAATTAATCTCAGACTTCAATTCTGGAGATCAATCCGTTTCAACACGACGAGCACAGCTCTATCGTACAATTAGTGCACTAGCTACCCTGCTAGAGGTCGAGCAACAAACATCGATCGTTTCGGTCAGTGTTGCGCGTAGCACTATCAACAGGTAATCATCCAATTCCAATGGCAATCATATCAATAAATCTAACATTGACAGTGCATTATTTGTGCTTTACTCATTTGACATACCCGATGATAACGGACTTGGAACCATTTACGACCCGCATCATCCTTTGAGTGAATCAGCACACACCTGTCTTCATCTAACAAGGCTCTACGTCAGTGGGCAGTCTGCTAGCTCACTGAGAGCATCCCCCTTCTTATTGTCCTGGGCATATCCTACTTTCAAGCATTTTTATGACCGCTACAATCTTGATGGGCATCCAGAAAGTTTGGAGGCACTTGAAATCATGAGACAAGGGTGGGAATCTCTCGGCAAGAAATGGAAATTAGCAGGTGAGTGGCCACTACTATTCTGGATTTTCTGAATCTTACTAACTCCTCGGGCAGGTGTCTATGCTGTTCTCTTGAATGTGAACCAAGCCAGTAATTAGTGTGTGAGAGGTGATGAGGCTATAACTCAAACATGGCTTCAGACTTACGTACTCTCATCCACCTAGTACTTGATACTTTTGGGTGGTAAGATCCGGATATATGAGAATTTCGACCTTCAAGGATCATACGGATCCACGAACCATAGTTTAAAGGGAGAACATCAGATAAAACCGCATCAATATACGGAGTAGAACTAGAGCACCTTGGCAGGCCAAGCTCAAAAGGACCCACTGATCGCCATCATAACCTACCACAATAGGACTAGTCTCCGCATGTTTTAAATTGGATCCTCGAGACGCGATGGACGTTTCTTCTCTTGTTTTCACCTTGTATTCGCCAAGTTGGGACTTAGAGTAGGTACATACGTACACCTGCATCCAATCTGATGTTGAATGGACCTGCAGAAACCCTGGATCGAAGGAAAATCTTTCCCCTCTCAGAGATACCGCCCCGCATTGAGCTAAAAATCTATAGGAATACCTCGGGCTAGCTACACCTTGTTTGGCTAACAGTGAACCCCCTCGGGGGTTTCCAGAATAAATCTCAGGGCTTACGTTGCAAGCTACGACTACTGATACCAAGCTTGGATAGCTGAATTAAATGACAGGACTAAACAATCTTATGGTCTCCACTAGGTGACTTTCTAGAACAGGGAACGAATGCGCATCCGAGCTCTTCTATCCCATAAATAATGAGGATCAGTCTCTTTTCTCACGAGCAAGAGTGATATTGGTGACCTCTGATACTCTCAAGCAAAATGAAGCCATCCATCCTTTCTCTGGCCGCACTGG
Source organism: Penicillium paxilli ATCC 26601 (assembly GCA_000347475.1). Classification (NCBI taxonomy): domain Eukaryota; kingdom Fungi; phylum Ascomycota; class Eurotiomycetes; order Eurotiales; family Aspergillaceae; genus Penicillium; species Penicillium paxilli. The sequence continues at coordinate 103,774 of AOTG01000318.1, forward strand.
CTGCCGGTGCCTACGCAGCAAAGAACTGCACAGTGGCACGTCTGACTGAGCTACTTCCCCGAAATTCGACAGTCTATTATGCCAAAGACTACCCGGCTCACTACAACTTTACGCCACCGATTAGTCTGAACTATGGTTTAACCTCTAATCCCATGGGCATCAGCGCCTACGAGCTTCCTGTTGCTGCATGCATTGCGCAAGCGAACATCACTCTGCCCAACAATACTCAACATAGTGTTGGCTTCGTTTTGCCTGACGACTGGAACGGCCGCTTCCTAGCCAATGGCAACGGCGAGTTTTCCGGCTCCATTGGCTGGGACTCCATCATCTCGTCGTCCTGGTACGGCTTCGCCGTCATTTCTTCGGATCTCGGTCACGAAGGAAACAATGGCAGTTTTGGATACCACAATGAACAAGCTCTCCAGAACTGGGGTCACCTTGCTCTACACAATGCAGTAGTCAACGGCAAGGCTGTGACAGAGGGCTATTATGGACAGGAAATTTCTTACTCCTACTACCGCGGCTGCTCGGCTGGTGGTAAACAAGGTCTGAAGGAAGTTGAGGAATACCCCCGAGGATTTTGATGGTGTTATTGCTGGTGCTCCTGCATGGTGGACTTCCCACCAGCAGCTCTGGAACGTCATGACAGCCGTCTGGAATCTTCCTGAAACCGCAGACCATCACGTTACGGACGACCAGATGTCTGCTGTGGCCACTGAGATCCTACGTCAATGCGATCCCCAAGACGGCGTTAAGGATAATATTCTCCAGAATCCCTTTGGCTGCGTCTTTGATATCACCACCTTGGTCTGTAACTCGACATCTAGCAACGACACATGTCTTACCTCCCCACAAATCAGCACGGTCAACAAACTCTTCAACCCCTGGGTTGACTCGAATGATACCTTTATTTTCCCTGGCTACACCCTCGGCACAGAAGTCGGCGCACCAACCCTTGATGCAGAATTTGTCACGTATATCCAATACATGCTTCAGATTGGCGGTGAATGGACCTGGAAGGACTGGAACAGTGAAGAACTGATTGCACTTTCGGAAAAACTCAACCCTGGAAACGCAACAGCCGACAACTTCGACATCTCTCCTTTCTACAAAAAGGGCGGCAAGCTGATCCATTATCACGGGTACTCGGATCCAAGTATCGCAACGGGCTCCTCATTCTACTTCTTCAACCATGTCGCCGAAGCACTCAAGCCGCAAGATATTCCCATTGATTCGTTCTATCGTTTCTTCCCGATCCCGGGTATGGAGCACTGCACTTCCACTCCCTCGGACCAGAATGCCCCCTGGTACATCAACGGTGATGATCAGAGTGGATCCCTGAGTGGTACGCACTGGGGTGTGCCTGGGTTCAATGACCCCAAGCATGACGTTGTGCTGGCAATGATGAATTGGGTGGAGAATGGGACTGCGCCGGATTATCTTATTCCTACTAAGTGGTGGAATGATGATCCTGCTGATGGTGTGGAGATTCAGAGACCTATTTGTCCCTATCCCAAGCTTGCACTGTACAACGGATCTGGCAACACGAGTCTGCCTGAGAATTGGCACTGTGGAACCTTATATTAGCTCAGTCGATCCGAGTGGTACTGATAGTATGTTTGATTAGTTGTGATGGAAGGTACTGCTAACCCTAAAGCGATCTCGGGAACACCACGCCTCAGGCCGTTTTTCCAGACCAGCATTAAAAAAGATGTTATTTTTAGTGTTTGAAACGTTTCCAATGTCTACAAAAATAGTACCATTAATATGTTTATATGCCCAACGCCCTCGAGTTCGGCGCGTATTGAAACCGCATATCCCAGCCACTCACGTGGTAGTGTGATGGTTTGGGGGCCATGTACTTGGTTGATCATAGTACAGGCCAAGAACCCCTCAGCTGAGACATGTTCTTTCTTTTCACATTTTTCTTTCAAATTCTGTTGCCTGGCTATTTCATCCGTGAATCTTGGTTTTGACACTCATTCAACTTGAACGGCGCCGCGGGTATTTCATCACAATGTCATTATCATGGTTGAAATCCCGGAGGTCGAAAGCAGCCGAAGCCACCAAAGATGGCGAGCGCCAGGAGTCTGATAGCAAAAGACTTGGGATGATCGTTCTGGTCGATAAAGCACCTGATGCAAAGGGACTCATCGACATTGTTGCCCTGCATGGCTTGGGTGGTCATCCGCTAAAAACATGGACTTGGACGAGTCCGAAAGGTGGAAATGGAGAGAGCGTGAACTGGTTGGAACACTTGTTACCTAACGAGATCGACAATGCGAGGATCATGTCGTATGGTTACGACTCGGACGTTTTCAGCAAGTCAACCTCGAGTACTATCATGCAGTTTGCTGAAGGGCTACTCGAAGCTCTCTTGGAATATAGAGTAAGTAAAGAGCAAAAGGAGCGACCGATGGTATTTGTCTGTCACGGTCTCGGTGGTATCGTTTTCAAGCAGGTAAATTTATCATCACCCAATCATTGGGATGTCTTGGTAAGTGCTACGAAGGGGCAAGCTAATTGATTGATTTATAGGCTCTTGTTAGGGCTTATGAGCGTGATCGCTATGCCGACCTACTAAAGAAGATCCGTGGAGTTGTATTCTTTGGAACACCCCATACTGGGTCTTCAGTGGCGGATTTGGCTACCATTTTGGTGTCAATCAGCAATGTGTCTACGTTGGGTATGAAAAGTTATACGACACCGTTGGTGGCACATCTGAAAAAAGATTCGAAAACACTGTGGGATATCACAAGATCATCCGTGGATCGCATGAAAATGTTGGAAATCGTCAGCTTCTATGAAACCAATAAAATGGACTATTTACCCGCAGTGGTAAGATTGAACACTTGAATAAGCGTAGTAGAGAAGGATATAGATCCTCAGGCTAATGATCAATAGCTTGTACCGGAGCAATCTGCGGTCCTCAATCTTCCAAATGAAACGACATTGGCTGTTATTGGAAATCACAAGGAAATTTGCAAATTTTCCAAGACGAAACAGGATGAGAGAAGATTCGTCTTAGTCAAATCAAATTTGAAGGAAATGGTAGACACAGTACTCTGTAAGCCTTAGACCTAGATCCTGGAGTATGACAATCCTTTTGCAATAAATCAAGGTTTCGTGCCATGAAAAGCTGGCCTATTCACCAAGTGGAAGTTTGATGGTATCAGTTTCCGAGGCTTGTTTGGTAGAAGTTTGGGATATGGAACACAATTCCCAAGATCGACTTGAGGAATCACGACCACCAAAAGATCCCATGGCTGTGGCTCTTTCACCCAATGGCAAACATTTTGTTTGCTGCTTTGCTTTCACTGGCAGCCAATTTAAAGACTTTCGATTCAAAAGCATCGTTGCGACAATACGTGATGTCGCGACGGGAACTATCCAAAAGGAAAAGATCATGGGTGCTACTAGTTTTGAAAATGGTTCACTCTTTCGAGTTGACTGCTGCAGCCCAATTTTCACCCGACGGAAGGAAGGTCGCGTTTGGGTCACGCAACGGTGTTATAATCTGGGACCTTACAACAGATGGTCTTCAAAATTTGCTGACCGCGAAAGGCGTAAGCCGACCTTCTGATCAGATAGCCTTCTCTCCGAATGGGAAGTACCTTGTATCATGCATCAGTTATTCTCCTATCGAAATCAACATCTGGAATACGCAGAATGCAGCCCACGAAAAGAGAGTCAAACCATTATGCCAGGAAGGTGAGGTTCTAGGTCGTATCCAACACCTCTGCTTCTCTTCGAACGGCATGGATATCGCAACTGTATCACAAAAGCCCGAACAAGACACATTCCTAAGCATTTGGAATATCTCACAATCTTACTTTGAGAATTTTTATGGCAGTGGCATTGCCTGCAAGGGAGAGATGAACTTGCGCTCGAGCAAACACTTGAACATGCAAGATGTCTTGAAATTTTTAGCAGATGGCCAGCATCTTCTGACTACATCTGGCCCAAAACCAACGAGTGAAACCTCTTCCGAGCCAAACAGGACATATAACCCAACACCATCGCCCTACCTACATCTAGACAGTGACCGCTGGGTTTGTTGTGGAAGAAGACGTTTCCTTAAACTTCCAATGGGAATTGAGGTGGACATGCCCCTTCAACAAGATATGCAGGCTGATAAACTCGTCATTGGGCTCTTCGGTCTGCGAGGATTCATAAGTTTGGATATTGATGTATCCAGACTGTCTTCAATGCTTGAGTCGGGACAGCTGATATGAGTCGAATTGAGAGCTGTTGCTCTCTTCAATTCCAACGGTGTTGCCATTGACAAGCATTCGAGGTTGCCACGGGCAGTGCTTAACTCCAGTTCCTGGGAGGGCTCCTGAAGCCTTGATCAGCCATGTTCTCAAGGAATTTGAATTTGATATCTTCCCTGTATCCTCTCAGGGATTTCAAGAAACGACAGCGATATGACACTGACGAAGCGGGCGATGAGAGCATACCCTAGGGTACAAAACAGATCAGCCTGTATCCACGCTAGTACGAATCGGGAAGGATGGGCAAGTAACCCGAGGTATCCTGTTTTAATGTCTGTGTGGGTGTCATCATTCTACTGGATTGCGAGGACTACGGTTTTCAAAAACGTTGTAGATTATAGATTCGTTGTTCACAATGACAAGAACTAGAAAGTGATCGTACAGCCTATCCGCCATGCTCCATGCAAGAACCAATCTCCAATCCTCTAGTTGTATTGCATGTATGTCGCCGTAGAGTTGAACTTCAGGTTACCCTTGATAACCTTCTCTACCGATGCCAGGAAATCCTTCTCGGTAGCCACCTTTCGTCGAGCACGAATGGCAAACATACCGGCCTCAGTTGCGACACTGCGTAGTTCAGCACCAGTGGCGTTGGGGCACAGACGTGAAATAAGCTCCCATCGGATATCCCGCTCGACGGACATGCTCTTGGCGTGAATTCGGAGAATGTTAGCTCGGCCCTCGACGTCGGGGAGCGAGAACTCGATCTTTCGGTCGATACGACCAGGACGCATCAGAGCAGGGTCCAGTGTCGAAGGTCTGTTTGTAGCGAACATGACCTTAATATTACCACGAGCATCGAAACCATCCAGTTGGGTAATCAGTTCCAGCATAGTACGCTGGACTTCGTTATCACCACCGGCACCATCGTCGAATCGAGCACCACCAACGGCATCGATTTCGTCGAAGAAGATAATGCAGGCCTTCTTGGTACGGGCCATCTCGAACAGCTCACGAACCATGCGAGCACCTTCACCAACGTACTTCTGGACCAGCTCACTACCAATAACACGGATGAAAGTGGCGTCTGTTCGGTTGGCGACAGCACGAGCGCAAAGGGTCTTTCCGGTACCGGGAGGACCGTAAAGCAGAGCACCCTTGGGCGGGTCGATACCCAGGTTCACAAATCGCTCTGGTGATAACAAGGGCATCTCCACAACTTCTCGTAGCTTCTCGATCTGCTCTTTGCAACCACCAACATCGCCATATGTAACGTCGGGCTTATCTTCAACGGTCATCATCGTCACGCTGGGGTCGATCTTAGGAGGGAGCGGCAACATGATCTGGTACTTATTCCGGTCGACACTATGGACACCAGCAGTCAGTATTAATCGTCTCGAGTCTGCGGATCATCCCAAAACAGCACTTACCCAACTCGCATGCCCTCCTCAATATCTGTCGGACTCACGCGCTCTCCTAGATTGACAACGAACTTGGCGATCTGCTTCACGTTGATGACATATTTACTCTTGTCCGCATCCTTCTCGTCCGAAATGATCTTTGTGCAGCGAGCTACTTGCAAGGGTTGCTCCTCTGCCATCCGTTGTCGGTCGGCGGCAACATCCCAAAGGTGTGGTGGTGCGAGACCCGTGTCGGATTCCTGTGGCGCGCGTATAAGCATTCGGTCCCAAAGGGGTTGTTTGAAGTAGCTGCATCATTAATTACCTTCACGCCGATCTTTTCATTGACACTGTTTTGTTTGTCCTTGATATCCTTCTCGAGCTTCTTCAGGGCGTTGGCGTAGGGAGCGGCTCCGTAAGTCTTAAGTACCGCAATGTCACTGTCAAAGACGTAAGGTTAGTCCTCATCATCACCGGAGCTCGGCAGTCCCCCCGCATTGTCGAATAGTAGATAGGATGACTCACTCATCTGTGAGAGGTGTAATCTTCTTCTCTGGCTCCTCGTCGTCGGCATAATTCTTCTGGTACTTCTCCCAGTTCTGGCCCGTGGCGCTAGGCATGATGATGTGTTGGACAGCCTAGGGCTGAGGAGCTGGGGAATCGTCGAGTATAACGGACAAATAACCGAATGCAAAACCTCTCTTAGATGTGAAAGAGATGCGTAATCGTGGGCACACCGAGAGAATTGGAGAGTGGATGGAAGGTGTGAGGTTGGGGGGTGTGTGGATTAGAGGTGGTGATGTAGCAGAGAGTCGGGAGCTGCGAGCTCAAGTGAAGTCAACTCAGCTAATCAGCGCCAAGCTTCATCACCGCCCCCCGAATCTCGCAGAATTTCCTTGTGTGTCCTCCACCTCCGTTCAACCTTCTCCATTTCTATCTCAATTTCCCAGTTGCTTTTTGGATATCAACATTCAAGATGGCGGCTGCAGTGTCTCAAGGAGGCGCTGGTAATACTACCTTCAAGGTGCGCCCCTGAAAAAAAGCTGTTTGTGTGTGCCGATTGCTGAAAATCATCCATTGGGATAGGACAAGGAGAAGCCTATGGCAGTGCGGTCATCCAACATTCTCGCTGCTCGAGGTATGTTACTGAATTGAGAGGAGATAGGAGAGCTTTGCTAATTCTTCAAAATAGCTGTCGCCGATGCCATTCGAACTGTATGCTTAAAAAATGTTTCACTCATCACAAATATACGGAGATGAGGGGCTAACGGAGAAATAGTCTTTGGGACCCAGGGGTATGGACAAGATGGTGAGTACGCCGTGATCCTTCATATCTATCAATATTCTAATGCTGGTACAGATCCAAACCCCCAAGGGAAACACCATTATCGTACGCAATCCATGCCCCATCCCCCGATGACCCCTCCGACTGACCCCCCGCAGACCAACGATGGAAACACCATGCTGAAGGATATGAGCGTCATGCACCCCGCTGCCCGTATGCTGGTCGATCTCAGTGCTGCACAAGATGTTGAGGCCGGTGACGGTACAACCTCTGTTGTTGTCATTGCTGGCAGTCTTCTTGGTGCCGCTGAGCGCCTTCTGTCCAAGGGCATTCACCCCACCGTCATCTCCGAGTCCTTCCAGCGCGCCGCCAACGCCGCTGTCGAGATCCTCCACAACATGTCCCGTCCTATTAACCTGACCGACCGCGCTACCCTCCTCCAAGCCGCCTCTACCTCCCTCTCCTCCAAGATTGTCTCCCAGCACTCCGGCCTTCTGGGCCCCATGGCCGTCGACTCGGTTCTGAAGGTTGTCGACCCCAAGACTGCCGAGAACGTTGACCTGCGAAACATCCGAATTGTGAAGAAGGTCGGCGGTACTATTGAAGACAGTGAGATGGTTGATGGTCTGGTCTTGAACCAGCCCGTCATCAAGAGCAGCGGTGGCCCGACAAGAATTGAGAAGGCTCGGATAGGTCTCATTCAGTTCCAGCTGAGCCCACCTAAGCCTGACGTATGTGACCCGTTTGTGGTATTTGACAAATATGGTTAGCATAAACTAACCTCTATTAGATGGAAAACCAAATCGTTGTGAACGACTACCGCCAGATGGACAAGATTCTCAAGGAGGAGCGCCAGTACCTGCTCAACATGGTCAAGAAGATCCAAAAGACCAAGTGTAACGTGCTTCTGATCCAGAAGTCCATCCTCCGTGACGCCGTTAACGAACTCTCCCTGCACTTCCTTTCCCGCCTTAAGATTCTCGCCATCAAGGACATCGAGCGTGACGAGGTGGAGTTCCTGTGCAAGAGTCTTGGCTGCAAGCCCGTTGCCAACGTCGACAGCTTCACCGAGGACAAGCTCGGTACTGCTGATCTTATCGAGGAGGTTCAGGCTTCCGGCGCTCGTTACGTCAAGATCACCGGTATCAAGGCCCCCGCGGCCCCCGTCAACCAGACCGTCTCGATTGTCGCTCGTGGTGCCAACAGCCTGATTCTGGACGAGGCCGAGCGTTCCCTTCACGATGCCCTCTGTGTCATCCGTTGTCTCGTCAAGAAGCGTGCCATGATTGCTGGTGGTGGTGCTCCTGAGGTTCAGGTGGCTCACACTCTTGCCATGCGTGCCCGTGAGCTCACAGGTACAGAGGCTATCTGCTGGAAGGCATTCGCGGATGCCATGGAGGTCATCCCCACCACTCTGGCTGAGAACGCTGGTCTGAACTCGATCAAGGTTGTCACCGACCTGCGTCACCGTCACGCACAGGGCCAGTACAATGCTGGTGTCAGCATCCGCAGCGGCGGTGTCAAGGACGACATCACAGAGGAGAACATTCTCCAGCCCTTGCTGGTCAGCACCAGCGCCATTGAGCTGGCGGCGGAGACTGTTAAGATGATCATGAGAATTGACGACATTGCTCTGTCGCGGTAGATGGCTTCAGGGACCTCTCTGCCTAGAGCTGTATGATGAACTGCGATACCATCGCGACGAGTAATTACAACCAAAAAATATCCGTTTTTCACATAGATCTTGGGATTGGGACATTTTAATGTGAAGTCTACTTAGAACGTCCTCTTGTCTGCTCTTTCTCTCTAAATAATAGAAGCCTTTGTAGTAGTAATGTACAGTGCTCTTCCGAGTCCAGTAGTATCATTGGAGCACTTTGTACTAGCAGCAATGCCATCCACCTGTGGATGAGCTAATCTCAACGCAATTGGTATATGTTCAAATGGGCCAATAACTGAGCCGATTGGACTCTAGATATACTACTACTAGAGATATGAATTTACCTAGCTTCGCTAATTTGAAATCTTCGACGAATTGAACTTGAAGTCAGTGGTGGTGGTGTCTGATACGCTGGAAGCAGCCCGCGTCAACAAAGACAAAGAAACTCGAACTCTCCCAACTCCACCTCCGCCATCTCTCCAATTTCAAGTTTCCACACTGTTCAATTATGAGAAGCATTCCCAATTTGCTGACTTCAATCCAATTTGAATATCTCAGGGATGATGTTTTCTAAATACTGAATACTATATCTCTCAACCTTGCCACTGTGACAGTCCAACAGCACCCATCTGCATCATGCTGGTCCATTGCCACCAGTCGATGGCGACTCGCCAGAACCCTGGACTAAAGTCTTATTGAGCACTATCTTCGGAGAATTTAATCGAATAAAGCTTATGGCCGCCACCACTATGATCCAAAATGGGGTTCAATAATAATCTGGCGTGCTTATGTTCTCTCTCCTGCTTTGTCTCCATCCGAGAACGCGTATACCATATGGTATTATATGCTGTGTCAGATACGAGGCGTGCAATCTATACATCTTGGCACCTTCACCCTGTCCCTGGCCCAGATTCAACTCAATTGCCTCCGAGTCCGAGTCTTCCTTCCCCTCACCTCCACTGGTGACGACGATTAACTCCATATACTAGTACTAGTACATACTAGCACTTGGAACACTTTATATGATACACTCCAACTCCTGTGTGTTCCAGCGAGAAATCGAGTACTGAGGCCCTAGCGCGAACCCCGGCTCCACCGTCCCACCGATAAGGAAGATCGGAACCTCAGCTCTGCCCGCCTCCCCAACTTGGAGCTTCCGGTAATACAACAGAACCATGGGGAAGCTCGACGACGAAGGCAGCCCCGAGGCTGTACCGTTGACCCAGCGGCGGTCGAATTCTCTTGCATCTCAAACCTCGACCGATTCGGGCCTGTCGGTGGCCTCTGCGGCGTTCCTCGAGGCCCACAAGGGAGGCATGCTAGCCGCGGCTCACGGTGACGATGAAGAAGAAGCGGCGGGACAACGATACCGTGATATAGAGGATGGAGGGGACGATGGAGCAGAAGAACCTTTCCTACCGGGTCGAAAGAAGGCAGCACCGTCGTCAAACCGGATGCGTCATCTTCTCTGGGCGTTGGGTTTGCTTTGTGTTGGTGGCTGGGTACTTGCTTTCGTGTTGTTCCTGACACAGAAGCGTCCTGGTACCGCAGCGCTTTCGTCCACGTCCACGGTCAGCGTCCACGATCCGCACTCTGCTACTGGAGGAACGAACTATGGAAGATCAGTGACACTTGAGCAGGTGTTAAGGGGGGAATGGTTGCCGCGGTCGCATGGCATTTCATGGATAGCCGGACCAAACGGTGAAGATGGACTTTTGGTCGAAAAGGGAGAAAGCGGAGATGGATATCTACGAGTAGAGGATATTCGAAGCCGCAAAGACGACGCCAGTGCCACCGAAGCTCGAGTTTTGATGGAAAAACCGTACTTCTTCGTCGACGGGGAACTCGTCAACCCAACTGATACTTGGCCTAGCCCCAATTTGGAAAAGGTTTTGGTTATGTCCGACTTCCAAAGCAATTTTAGACACTCTTTCTATGGAAAATATTGGATTTTGGATGTTGCAACGCAGAAGGGTGAGCCGCTGGATCCTCATGACTTGAGTGACCGGGTCCAGTTGGCTCTTTGGTCACCCCAGTCGGATGCTGTTGTCTTTGTTCGAGATAATAATGTCTTTTTGCGAAAGTTGTCTTCGCCTGAGGTCATTCCTATCACCAAGGGTGGCGGTGCTGACCTGTTCTATGGTGTCCCCGATTGGGTCTACGAGGAAGAGGTCTTTGCTGGTAGAACGGGCACTTGGTGGTCGCAAGATGGAAAATTCCTTACCTTCCTGCGAACTAACGAGACTGCTGTTCCCGAGTACCCTGTCCAGTACTTCCTCTCTCGCCCTTCAGGCAAGACTCCACAGCCTGGCCTCGAGAACTACCCAGAGGTCAGCCAAATCAAGTATCCCAAGGCCGGAGCTCCCAACCCTGTGGTCGATCTACAGTTCTATGATGTGGAGAAGAAAGAGGTATTCACGGTTGATATGCCGGAGGATTTCGCCGATGATGATCGCATTATCATTGAAATCGTTTGGGGATCTGGAGGGAACGTCCTCATCCGCGAGACCAATCGCGAGAGTGACGTCGTCAAGATCTTCGCCCTTGACGCCAATACCCGAACTGCGAAGCTCGTTCGGACAGAGGATATCGCTGCCTTGGATGGTGGCTGGGTTGAGCCCTCCCAATCGACTCGCTTTATCCCCGCTGATCCAGAGAATGGTCGCCCGAAGGATGGATACATCGATACTGTGATCCATGAAGGCTACTACCACCTGGCATATTTCTCACCAATTGATAGCTCGGAGCCTGTGATGCTCACAAAGGGCGACTATGAAGTTGTGAAGGCACCTTCTGCTGTCGACCTGAAGAGAAACCTGGTCTACTTCGTTTCGACCAAGGAAGCGCCGACTCAGCGGCACATCTACTCAGTCAAGCTTGATGGATCCGACCTCCGAGTCTTGACTGATACCTCTAAACCTGGATATTTTGATATGTCATTTTCCGAAGGTGCTGGGTATGGACTACTCAGCTCTAAAGGACCAGCAGTACCCTGGCAAGCCATCGTCAACACCCAAGGTGATAAAATGGAAATCGAAACTGTCATTGAAGAGAATGAGCGCCTCACCGAGATGGTTGAAGATTATGCACTGCCCGCAGAGGTTTATACAAACGTCACAATTGACGGCTATACTCTCCAGGTGCTTGAGCGTCGACCTCCGCATTTCAACCCGTCGAAGAAGTACCCCGTGCTCTTTTTCCTGTACGGAGGACCGGGCTCCCAAACGGTTGATAGAAAGTTCACCATTGATTTCCAATCTTATGTTGCTTCCAGCCTCGGGTATATCGTTGTCACCGTCGATGGACGAGGAACGGGATTCATTGGACGTGATGCCCGTTGCATTGTTCGCGGAAACCTGGGCTACTATGAAGCCAATGATCAGATCGAGACAGCAAAGATCTGGTCTGACAAGCCTTACGTTGACGCAAGCCGCCTTGCTATTTGGGGCTGGAGCTACGGCGGCTTCATGACTCTGAAAGTCCTTGAACAAGACGCAGGTCAAACTTTCCAGTACGGTGTAGCTGTGGCACCTGTCACTGATTGGAGGTATTATGGTAAGTTGGGCTTGAGGATCGCTCATTCCATTCGTTGGAATTTAGAATAGCGCTAACCTTGATAACCACTGGCAGACTCAATATATACTGAGCGCTATATGCACATGCCCCAGCATAATAAGGACGGGTATGAAAACTCAACGATCACGGATGCCACTGCTTTGGGTCAAAATACCCGCTTCATGATCATGCATGGCGTTTCAGATGACAATGTCCATCTTCAAAACACACTCGTTTTGCTCGATAAGCTGGATTTGGCCAATATCGACAACTACGATATGCAAGTGTTCCCGGATTCGGATCACAGCATTAACTTCCATAATGGACATACACTAGTCTACGAACGTAAGTTTTCTCCTGTCGTTTTCCCCCTTTCGGTTCAACTCCTCAATCGGACGACACTAATGTGGACTCTAGGTCTTTCGAGCTGGCTCGTCAACGCGTTCAACGGGGAATGGCAACGTATCGCGAACCCAAAACCCCAAGATGATTCTGCGTGGAATCGGGCTAAGAGGGCTTTGCCAGTCAACCTTTTTGCCTGAACTGCGGCTATATACAATTTTTTTTGGGCTCTATAGATACTTTTGTGCAAATAAATACTAAGTCAATCAATTTTGGGATTCAATGGAACCTTTTGGAAGGCTTTCTTCGATCATGATGTATTCCGAGTCATGTTTACTAACATCCCTTTGCCCGAAAGTTGTTGACTGACAAGGCTGAGACTTCCAAGCCCTGGCGGCTTGGACCAATTCTGTGCCAGTGGGTCGTCGAGGTATAAGAGTACCCGACGATTAGGATGGGTGGCGCTGATTTTGATTGTGCTTCGTACGCTTTTTCGCACGTCCTCAGCACAGACCGGGTCAAAAATAGAAGGAGGAAGTTCGGGATCAGCCCTGGCATCCGAGTCGACGCCTGGGTGGATATCTGGAATTGCTCATTCCAACTTGTGGACCTTCCAATATGGGTGTATCTTTCTATCAAACTGCACGGTTAAAATTAGGGTTGCTGGTATCTTGCCAAAAGGTACTGTACTAATAGTGGTTCAAAGCGCGTTGTGCTCGCAGACCTTGATGGTACTAACCGCTGATCAGAGACAAAGAAGTAGAAATGCCTTACGGTTTTTCGCTTCGATGAAATCGGGCGATGAAAGTACTAGTGCATCCAAGGACCAATGTACTGATCAACCATTCTAGCTTCTCGGATGGCCATCACGAATAGTTGACAAATTGACTATGGAATTTGAACATCACCTCCTTGGCCTGATTCATTCCAGTTCCGGCATGGTCAACTTGAACATCGACTAGCAGCCTATAACGTCTTCTTTAGACTTGCTTTTTCCATTGTCTATACTCCGCAACCGATCTTACGAAGAACCTATTCCCAAGGAGTTGTGAAACCGGGGCGCGGAACTCTACAGCATCTTCCGACAAGTGGACCAGCGGGGAAGCTCAAGCTATAGATCATGCATGTCTCATGTATCCTTTCTGGAAAGAGCTTGATCGTGCGAACGATGACAAGCTGGCATATAATGATCGTCGCCGTCAAATTGATATTTCATGCCCTAGGCCCATCACGTGCGGGCTGAAGGGCTTCTAGCAGTTCTAGCTCAGCCCCTTATCCACCGATCCGCGCCTACTGATCCTTCACTGTCCGGAATTCCCCCGAGGAGGATTTTAGGTGTGCTGAATTATATTGTTTTTGAGACAAAGAGGCTCTCGAAATGACTCGCCAAGGGCTTTTATATTGCATCCCCAGAGTTTCAGTCACCATGGGGAAGATTATATTGGATCTCCTCTAACTGTCCCCAACCTTGGAATCGCTTGAGCTGTCATTTCGGCTGTCAAAACTCTTTTGGAAACTGTCAATATTCTGATCTTCACAGACCTGGACCCAGTGCAACCATTTTTTCGCTTGGCTCCCCACGTCAACAACCAATCCACAATAACAGGAAATCTCTGCCGGTGAGAACGACCTCGGTAGTGAACGGGTAGATCAGTTTCCCTTCTGATTGCCACCTCGTGGGCGACAGTTCCTTGCCCACTTAGGGCCCTGCCCGTCCCGCGTTTGGTGGATCTGCACCGCTTGCCAGCCGGTATTACGCTAAATGGCGACCGTTAGCTCAAACACCCCTTAAGTTCCGCTCTGTTAGCGTACGCGGAGCCCCTCTTGTCGGAGATGAAGTTTCTTGGGCTAGTTACTGGTGGATTGAACAGGTAGCGGGTCCCCGGTAGCCCGAGAAAACCCTGTATCGGCATTTGTGTTTGGTCAAATAGTGTTGATGCCGTGTGTGGCTCACGCTAGACTGTTTACTACCGGGGCCTGGTTCTGTCGATGAGTGAAGATTTATGGAGCTAACTTTAGCCCACCACCTGCCACAATTGCCCCTGACACCGAATGTTCTTTAACTCCGCGTTTTCCGGGTTTCAAAGTTTCTTTTCCTGGGTTTTGATTTCCAGGCAAAGGATTTCCACGGCGCATCCTTCGCCCTATCAGTCGGGATGAGCAGCGATGAAGACCACCAGAACCATGCGATCATAGCTGTCGCGGCTACGTTTATGACGCTTGCGTTCATAGCTGTAGTACTGCGATGCTATGTCCGCGCCTATATTGTGAAAGCGTTCGGTTGGGATGATAGTTCGATGGTCTTGGCTATGGTATGATCCCTGTTCTTCAGGCTCTACCCTTTTTTTCTATCTCGCTAACATCAAAATAGGCCTGTTACATAATGTTCTCTGCCTCAATGATTGGAGCTGGTCTACACGGAAATGGTCGACATTGGTATAGCGTGGCACCTGAAGAGCGAGTGATTGCAATGAAGGTAAACCAAGCCCATCGAATTCACCTTTCTCTCGAATGACCCACTAACAATCTTGTGATAGTATTGGTGGTTGTGTGAAATTGGATTCTGCTTTGCATCGATTTTCACCAAAATCTCAATTTGCATTTTCTTGATGCGAATCTGCATCAAGAAGTCCCATCTCTGGACTCTCTACTCTGTCATGGCCTTGACGGTCCTGGCGGGTCTCATCTTCATGTTTCTGATGCTCTTGCAATGCAAGCCTTTATCGTACTTCTGGACCCGCTTGGCTTATCATCCGGTCAGAAACATCGAAGGCGAAGGCTCATGCATTAACATGGAAATCATTGTTGCCATGACATACGTTTACAGCGCTGCGGCCGCCATTTGTGACTTTACAGTTGGTCTTTTGCCGATTTTCGTCGTTCACCAATTACAAATGAAGAAGCAAACCAAGATTGCTGTGATTGGAATTTTGAGTATGGCTTGCATGTAAGTGATATGCCTTTTTAGAGATCTCCAAGCTCTTTTACTGATCTTTTTTCTCTACAGTGCATCCTCGGCCGTTATTGTTCGCATTCCCTTTGTTAAAACTTTCCTTGATCTTGATGATTTCCTATGTATGTCTCAACTCCTCTCTTCCCCTACCAATATTCCATTTCGCCATGCTAACCTTCCCCAAGACTCGACTGTTCAAATCGCATACTGGTCGAATCTTGAAATCGGTTTAGGTATTACTGCCGGCAGTTTAGCAACCCTTCGTCCTCTCCTTCGCCACTGGTTTGGCTCGCGCGCAGACCCTTCATACTCGGCCGGCTTCCCGAAAGAATCCTTCAGAAAACGCACAGGAATGAGTGGACAAGCCTTGCCATTAGGCTCAATGAATGCAGGCGACAGGGACGACCTGCGACCCGATAAGGTCTCCGTCATGGTGACAAACATCGAGAGTCAGAGAGACTCGAAAAAGACATGGCCAAGGCCATCAAGCCCGAGCAGCAGTGAGGAGGGATTGAATGTGCATCACCCCCCTCTTCCGGGGAGAATGGAGGTGGGCATTCACCAAACGTTCGAAGTTATTCGAACTGCGGCGGAGAATGATACCACTTCAGATGGGTATTACAGATCTGCTAGGGAAAATGTATAGCATAGCAACGACAAAAAAAAAGGGATAACGAGCGGCTCTATTGATTTCTACTTTGGTACACTCGTGTTGCTGGCGGTGGTTGGCGAAAAGGTTTTCATTGTGTTTCATAGCGAAGGGTTTCTCCTACATTAATATTTTAACAAAATAATTCGAATACATGACGAATGAATTGTGAAAAGTACTATCCCATAGTGGTATTGCTATTATCTAGATGTACTACTACTAGCATATCGAACTTGAAGTCTCCGACTCGTCCAAAGCTTACAGTTCAACAACTTGAAGTTGAACATTGTTGAAACGGGAGATGCCTGACTAGTACAATTGTATTAGTCGGGCAGAGCCAAATCCTACAGCGTGTGTATAATAGTACGCTTCATTGGAAGGCTAGAGTCTCCTTCAAGTTCACTTCCAATTAATCAGCGTTAAATCGTGGAGGAGGTCTTTCAAGGTTTAGTAGTAGTACTGTAGATATCTACCTAGGTAGCCTAGGAGGTTACCTACTACACTGTTTGGAAGTACCCAGGTATCTCTAACTCGAGTATTTCACATCAATTGATGCCTCTAATACTATGCAAATTGATGGATTTTTCGTTGTTATTTTGTTCAAAGTTCCATTCTATTTCTTTGATAATTTCTGCGATCCTGAAGCGAATTCAACTCTATTCCAACTTGTGAGTGATTGGAATCGTTACGAGCTCAGTGGCAAATGACTTCAACATCGATTCCACTTGTCTACCATCAACCAATGTAATACCTAGGTAGCCAGCATATCTGGCTTGAGAGACACTTCATTTACGATACAGTCTTAGTCTCTTTGATTTGAACTCTTGGCAGGGCCTCCAGGATTGGGTTTCCCCGAAGAAAAGCCTGTATGGCCTGAAGTTCTGAGCTAACGAACTACTAGCCCCGATGAAGTAGTAATTGGAATAGATTGCCAAAACCACTAGAGAATATAGTTAAATTTGATAATACATAATAAACACACTTGGATGCGCTTGTTTCTCATTTTGTGCCGTCCGAAGGGCAAAGTGAACAAGCTACTAGTTCCAATATCATGTCTCATCAACATCTTCTATCAAATTTCGCACACCTTCTAGTTCCAACGCCGACTTCGGAAAAGGTCAAGTGGCAACAATAGTTCCAAATAACCCCCACACAGCCCCCGATGTCAAGATCTACACGGGATCCAAAGGTGCGGTCAATGGCTCAATGGTGGAGTGTTGGATCGCCACGGGGAACTGGACTGTCATGTGGATTCAGACATAGAGTATGGGGGCGAAAATCGGGCGATTACCTTAAACGCGCAAGGACACCGATATTGAACACGAGGACAGATTCGGGACTGAGTGCCAACTGGCACGATCGCGCCAATTGTTTCTCATCGATGACCAAGCGGGATGTATGGGTCTCGCAGATCATTGGGATGTCTCAGTTGTGATCCGAGATCCCATGGACGAGGCTGGGAACTGCGGGACAGAATGGATACTAGGGTCTTTGCGCGTTAGATCAAAATTATGTTAAATCAATTGTTATTCCCGAGCTCCTTGGAGCTAGGAAATGGGGAATGGGGATCGTCAATTTGATTCTGAATCATGTCATGAGCAAGCCGTGTTGGATCTTGATTCTCGGATCTTGTGAATCTGCTGATCACTTGTATACTAGCACCCGAGTCTTGGCTATCTGAGCTTTGGAGCTAAGACATACCTCAGTACAATCTTCATTTGTAGTGGGCTTCTTATGAAGTATTTGGAATCCATGGATACTATAAATCAAGATTCCTACCAGTTGCTGTGTCCACTTCGTATACTAATAGTCATTGGTCCCCGGGATCTGGAGGGCCAGACAATTCAACGGATGTCTGAAGTCATTAGGGCTTATAGACAATCAGTTATGAAGGTTGCTCCTCGGTTGAAAATTGAGAGCACATGGATTTGGAAAATATCGACTGGCAATATAGTAGTAAGTCTATTCTGTTACACTAGTGTAATTCCTCCAAGTCGCCATTCAGACGTGATCTAAAGCAGATGGACCATTGTCCACATCAATAGTATAAACATACAAAGGCTTCTTGATGCTACTATTTGACCTGTTTCCAGACTGCAAGAACAGGTCACCCCGATTCAACTGGGATGCGCACATCCATAATCGCTGCTGGGTGTCCAACCACATAGCGTCGACCCATAGAAGTCTACGGTCACGAAGCAGCAGAGTGTTGGTTCCATTGGCCGCTAGGACTCGGACCTCCTGACGGTCACCATCACTGTAAAAGATGTTGCCCTTGGCATCGATAGCAGTTCCGCCAGTACTAGGTGTCAGAAAAAAAGGCTCAACATAGTCCGGTAGTAACTTCGCCATAGTACTGTTATGCAGGGCTTCATTGAGGAATTTTGTCTCAATGCGCGACATGCATCCACTTCCTGGCTGGTAGTAGAGGTATTCACCATCTGGAGACACTTCGAGCTGATCCGCATTGATATACTGAAATTCGCCCGTCTCTGCACTGCGTAGTAATTCGCCTTCTGCTGACAAGGGCGTGCTCGCAACGACCGAGCCATGGTCCCGGAGGACCATACGTGCATCTCCGGTTTCCAGATCTAGCACAATGATAGAGCCAATCGTGTACTCTGTTAAATAGGCGTACTTCCCATTGAACCGTACATCGTTAAGAGCGCCTACAGCCGTAGTAACATCACCAAGGTAGTAGGTCCGATCTACCTTGTTCGTTTCGAGGTCAAAGGAAATGAGCTTGGAAGAGTTGGGAAATCTTTGCAGAAAACCGCTGTCAACAACCCAAAGCCTGCCATCTGGACCAATGCGCTGTGCGTTGGTAGAGACGTATTTCCTCTCCGAATCAGCAAGTGTGTTGGTGCTGGAATTCCACGAGTTCCATTCTTCGTTGGGGTAGGGAACAAGGGTGTGGGTGTTGCCGACAACCTCGACAATTTGTGATCCCGTTGAACCATCCACACGAGCAATTTTCAGAAATATCCGGCCTTCAGGAGTGGTGCTGGCGCCTGTTGATGGGTGGTCTAGAATGATGGCGGTTTTGAGGCGATCATCATGGTCTTTGGTCACATCTGCCCGGGCCAAAAGGGCCACATAGAGACCGGAAAGGAAAAAAGAGCTTAACATCATAATGTGATACAAATAAGAACCTTTAGAATATTAGGGCATACTAGTAGTCTTATTTTCAAAAGATAAATGCTTGTTAATACTCATCGGCGTAGTCTAAGGTGGTCGAGATTTTTGAATTGTTCCCATTCATCTACTTCCGAAACCGGACGCATTGCTCGGGAATGCGAGAATGTCAGAAACTGGAGTCCGGACTATACCTAGGTAGCTGATATCTTCTTGTCAGTCGGGATCAATTACCTTTATCTAACTCCAGACTTTCTAGCGTTGTTTGGCTTAAAGATTTGTTAATTCTGTATCCCACTGGCATGCATGTGAACCCAATATCAACCAACACCTGCCACTCTGTGTTGCGTTGCAGTAGTACTTGAGGCGCCCGCGTTCGAAATATTTTCCAGTCATTCCAAGGTTTCATGCTATATTCAAGTTCAAAAAGAACTTGAGTGTTGTCAGCTTAAATGGACAGAAAAACTAAATATGTGCGAAATATCTGCTCCTAACTTTGGAAAATTGCTAACCATGTACTAAGATTCATGGAGATCGCAGCTAGATAGTAAAAATACACAGAGAGATGCGCCGGCTTTGGCGGTAAACAGGCCTCATATTTCAGAGCATCCTTCGACCAGAAATTTTTGTCTTCTTCTTATGAGGCCTAGGCCATGAACCATGAAGTCTATGGAGGTTGATCGACCGGCTTGAAACGTTTACTGAGCCAGGTGAGTGGGTCCAGATGTACTCGCGTCACCAGTATAACAGTTATGACCTGTGCTGCTCCAACCGACTTTGAAGAGGCATATCCATCGATCATTTTGACAATTAGAATTCCAAAATTCAAAATACAAGTCGTGTCCGTCACTGCCTTTGTCGGTATGAGAAGGTAAATGGAATAATCGTGATACATTGAACAGTTCACCCTCTTGTGATAAGAAGATCTTGTTTCATCCCAGATGCTAATGAGTGGGGGCATGGTTCCAAGTTGGAACTTTGGTTTCAACTCTTGATATGAATTGATAGAAAAAGATATTAATGAGTACCCCAGTACTATAAGAAAGAAATCTTGACAAGTACTAACGTACTATGCACAGAATATCATCTAAGCCGCCAATACTAGCTGGGCATCAAACTCGTCGATCTTCACAAACCTTGGAAGACGGCACCTTTCAGCCAGATGAATCCCGGGGTCGCCTGATTTCATTTAAAATATTTCTCAAATTTTGGAAAGCTCCGAGGCATAGGTATGATGGATCCATGATGAAATGAGTTGGCAACGAAATATTTTCTGTTTTCAAGACAGAACCCGTTATAAGATTCGTGGGAGGAAAATCGTCACGTTACAAGTTTTCTAAGTCCCAACTTGAACGAAGCAATTTAGACTGCTCATAATCTCAGAAGAAATCAGATTGGGCTAGTTTGATTAACATCGTGATGCTCGCTGAATGACCAACATGTTTAACTCGTCCTGCGGGTCCGAGAGATTCCATTTGAGGTGGAATCCCTCATGATAATTGTGGACTCTATTCAATTCCAAATTTGCTTGGCGGGTTTCCCTGAACATTGACATGAGGTCCTTAAATGTCTCAGAAATGCCTAGAAATCCTCGGTCAGAAACAAATAAGAGAATGACTGGTCCCCAGAATTTGAGGGTAGGCGATTCTTCACCTTTGGGGCAATTGGCATGAGTTTATGAGGTATCCAACTATCACCTGTAGTACATGCTAATTACAAGCTTGAAAAGAAAATTGAAGATACATGAGAATTTTTTTCTCAAGATTCTCCACCGGTCTTGCCTTCTTGTCCCTTATTGCCTTGAATAGTCCGGGAGCTTTGGCACATCGCTGTTTCAATTGGCAATTCGATATTAGCTGCGATGCAACGGGACTCTTTGCACCAGGCGATGAGAGCGAACTTGTCGACTTCGTGAAGTCACAACATCACCAAAAAACGATGCTAAGGCCAGTTGGAAACGGCCACGGCTTCGGTAACCTTATAACATGTGTGAATGACGGTGATACTGCACGAGACTCTTATATCATCAGCCTCACCAATCTGAAACATTTGGAGGTTTTCGAAAATAACACAGTGGTTTTTGGTGGGGGCTGGGATCTGATTGATCTCATTCCAACACTTGAAGAGCATGACCTTCAGATATCGAATCTGGGTAGTGAGATGGTCCAAAACTACATTGGAGCCGCAACCACCGGCACTCATGGCACAGGCAAGCAGCATCAGAATCTCGCCAACCAGATAATTGGCCTACGTGTTCTAGATGCAAAGGGAAAAATCCATGTTATCTCCGAACACGCAACTCCCGATCTTCTCAAGGCTTTCAGGATCGGTGTCGGGGCGATGGGTATTGTTGTTGAAGTTACCCTTCAAGCTGAGCCATTGACGTTCTTGAAGCGCACAACAAAGATTGTTGAGGGATCTCAAAACGTCACTGAGCTGTATAAGTCAATTGCAGAGTATGGTGAAAAGTACGAGCAGGTGAACATCCTTGGCCCTAATTTGCAATGGAACTACACCACCCAAGAGCTCGTCCCTCAAACTGGTATTACTTTGATCTACTGGGAGAAAACAGACTATAAAGGTGCTGCAAACTGCTCCGTGGACTTTTGTTCCAATGACTGTGGCCGCTGTGATCATGAATACGTTTGTTATGATAAAAACAACTATGCTATTGCTACTCCTCCAGCTGGCATCTGTTACCGTGGTTTCATGGGGCAGTTTGAGCACTTCTTCCCTATGGAAAATCTGGCTGATGTTGGAAAAGATTATTACAATCACGCTATGAGTCTTGCAAGCCGCATGGCCCCTTAATATACCGAAGATGTTATCGGCGAGGGTATGAAGGGGTACATGAGTGATGATGTGACGGTCATTACCCGCTTTGTCAAGGGAGATGACAATTGGTTGTCCCCTGCGAACACAGGAAACCTCCCAGCCAACGCCAGCGGAATCTTTGCTACGCTAGAGTACTCTTGGATCCCAGCCTACAACAACTTTACCCTTCAATGGCTCTACCAAGACCTATTGGAGATCTATATCCCGACTTTCGGAGAGAAGTACAACGTTCGGCCCCACTGGAACAAAATGCTCTTCAACAATGAGACTTATGCTTCAACAATTTACCCTAAATTGGATCAATGGCTAAGTCTTCAAGAGAAAATGGATCCTGCATGCCAGCTCATCAATCCTTTCCTTGTGAATGCCTTGGGCATCGAGCGCTGCAAGCATGTCTTCTAGCCCCCAACCCCTTGCATAGTGTGGAAGAAATTTCACTGGCATCACCTCCTCTGGCTTTTGAAACTTCTATATCAATAGTACTCCATGGATCATATTGATACCATGCTATGTAAAATTGAATGCTATCATAAAAGTTAGAATGGAATCACGTTTTCTTATCTTTAGGATGAATCTTTTTTCTATCGACCTGAAAACTATTCAAGTAGTATTGCTGACCAGTCTCCTCTTTGGATCATTTTACTTCACTCATCCCAATTATTTCGAATATATGACAAGGCTGCGCTTATTTTGGGTAAATGATCGACATAATTGCATGTCGAGGCTCTCCTTAGCTCTCTTTTGAGTTAAGCTGTGCATCCTTCTCTTGGGGGCCGAACATAGTATTACTCAACGGCTGACGAATACCCAGAACCTCACTCTTCTCTCAACCAAAGCAGCACCATCGATCAAGAAGCCCATTCAAGATGGGAGGTCGTCCACATCAATCAAGTGGTTGCAAAACCTGTAGAGACCGAAAGATCAAGGTCAGTAAAGCCCTTTGCTTTTCCACAGATATTGGAGCTGATTGAAAGCTCGAAGTGTGATCGACAAAAGCCTGAATGCGGACATTGCGTTAAACGAGGTCTGGTTTGCCCTGGATACGAAGTGCGATTCTTCATATATCATGGAGAAACAGACCGATCGAATAGGGAGATGCTTTCGAAAAAAGATCCTTTACAAATCTATCTGAAGGGACACGAAGTGATTCTGCCTCAGGCTATAAGGACCGGCCCAGCCTTGCGCGTGCAATTGTCTTCGTCATTTATGAGCCTGTATTTTCCGGTTGAGCCGGCAGAGCTAACGACAACGCCTTTGACTGATGTGTATCATCTCTTGGTTTCGAATATCATCATGCTTCCGAGCAAATCTGTGATGCTAGAGAAGATCATTGCAGCTTTATCATGCGTATGCCTCGGAAAAACGAACAACGATGCTTTTATGACGCAAAATGCAATTCAGCTATACAACCAATCCATTCAGTGTCTACTCTCCAGGCTGAGGAAAAATCAATTCTCAGACGATGTGCTTTATACGGTTGTGCTGTTTCAAACATATGAGGTATGATCCTGATTATGATAAACGAGCTTTATCAAGGCACTAAAAGCTGAAATGCCATAGATCCTTTATTGCTCGAATAACCTAGATAATTGGCTCAAACATGTGGAGGCAACTACTGAGCTTTTGAAACAGTGCCACCACCGACGATCTGATAGTCCTCTAATCCGACAAATTTATGACTATCATCACAAGTTGGCACTTGTAAGTCAAAGCACCACTCTTTGCAAATCATGCTAATATCCGCTACTATCAGGTAACTACAGTAACATCCTCGAAGAATCCCAGATATGACTACCTCTATTTGATGAATCCTACGGAACCTAAGCCGCTTGACGAGCTTTTCAAGTTCTTCGTTGAAATCGCAGCCCTTCACAACGAGCTACAAACAATCGATTCTCTCGATCGTAAAGCTTGCATTTCCATAAAAGAATCATGTACCATGCATAAAGAGAGAATCGTCTCCTGGTACTTTTCGGAAAAGCAAAAGCTTGGCGGAGAACCAGATGCTTGCGAATCCGCAACTCGACTCTTCAAACACATGCCACCGACTAGTCCACTGTTCGGCACTCCTTTCCAATTTGCATCTCTCGATAAAGCAAAGTTTCAAATATTGTATTGGACTTCATTGGTTCTCATTGAGCCTCTGATTTACCGGGCCCGAATCCTTGTCGAGGCCTTCACCCAGCAACCTTCAAATAAGGATTCTGCGGATCATGAGTATTTGATGTCTGAATACTACGCAGATCAGATATGCCGCGCTGTTCCATTTTGTTTACAGCCGAGAATGAAGGTCTGGGGTTGCCATGTGGTAATCGCTTGTTTGGGACAAGCCTGCAAGCCATACATCTATCTTCGCCGTGAAGAGAAGTTTCTTTGGTGCCAAAACGCCTATGACACAATAGCGCAAAGAGGATTTGACTTAGCAAAGGTGGTTAAAGGAATCAGTCGCAATATCTGGGATCTACTCGGCAACAAAGATATCGACCTAAACACGCGTATTTCGGTGAGAGACACTGTGTACTTGGATTCCGAGTCAAGTCTGGAAAGTCAGAACGGAATCAAGATATCCATTTAACTTCAAGTTTTCTTATGCTATGTTTTTCATGTACATCAAAGAATTTGATACTTTTCTTACTATTCCAACTTCAAGTTCCCATGTGAGTTCAAGCTGCACCCGAAATATGAACTAGATAACAAGAATACCTAGAGAGGTAAAGATTAAAAGTGCGTCTACTACTTCATTGTATCTGGTTCCAGTCAATACTATCCATCTCTCAAATTTGGGAGAAGCTTGAAACAACCTCACAAATCCTAGTATACTAGAACGTGAAGCTTTGAGAATTCCCCAACCTCGTAATTAGTACTCAAAGCTTGCAATTCTCCTCACGAAAACTGATATCTGAGCCACTGGCACTCGACTGTGATGATTGTTCTATATCCAATATCTCAGTCAATGCATCTCAATCGAATCACTGTGACGAGTCCCTGCCGTTCAAGGGAAGGAAACTTCAAATGTTGCTAGTAGGTGAAAGGAAAAGTTTCGGACGCACCGTTTATGGAGACATTCTTTTCTTGTACACCGTCATTGAGATTCACGTCGCTTACCAAAAAGTTTCCCATAAAGCACAATGAAATCAATGGCACCAAACTGATAAAAACAATTCTAAACCCAGCCATTTTCGCATCCAGTATTCGAGACTCTTCTATAGCAGAGCTATTATGGATGTCATGTTTCCAATGGGGCGTAAGAGTCCTTCCGGAACTTGTATCAGGGTCTCTGCGCAAAGCGGATTGCATAGCGGCGCGTTGTGTTGCTGTAGAGATGGCCACGCCAAAGACTGATCCTAATGATCTCAACAGGTTTCGAGTGGACGTAGCCACAGCACAGTCTTCTGATCTAGCTAGAGCTTGGACGGCCACCAGACCTAGTCATGAGAACGAAAAAATGGATTAGCTTCTGTGGGTCATCTGGCAGGGCAGTTATTACCAGGCTGATGAGTAAATCCAACCCCTGCGCCTTCAATCGCAAGTACCACCGCGAAGACAACAATACTCGTGTTTCGATTAAAAAGGAGGCGAAGTCCGGCACCGATAGACCAGAGAAAAAGTCCTAATCGTAGAACAGGTGTGAATCTTTTTATTGGAGTTAGAGCTGGTCAAGCTGTGTAAAGTGTCAGACGAACCTAGCAAACCGAGCCATCACAGGTCCAGATATCGCGCCTGCAATACTCTGAGATAAGACATATGGTAAAGTCAACATGGCACTGTTGAGAGGCGAGAATCCTCGAACTTCTTGCAGGAACAAAGGGATGAAGTATTGAGTCGACTGCCAAACATAATCATGAAGAGCTCCAGATATCAACATTATCGTTAGAGACCTTCGTTTGAATAAAGTCAATGGCATAATTGGAAGCTTAGCAAATAAACCTTCAACGACAACAAACAGCACAATTAAAATGCCACCCAGAACCAGTAGCCCGATTATCAAAGCACTGGACCATGGCCAAGTGCCACCTCCTGAGCTTATGGGGATCTACTTCAATAGTATTGTCAGCAAAACCACCGAAGATGGCAGAAACAGGACAAGGAGCACAAGGAGAAAATTTGTGAAGCACGCCATGTAAGCATACGTACCAGGAGAAAGATGATACCTGTTGTAGACAAAATAACCCCAGCCCAGTCAAGCTGTCTGATTTTGATTTGCCAACTTCCTGTTACATGCTTCAATGGCAGAAAAAGCAACAAGAAAGAAATGCAGGCCAAGGCGATAATAGATGGGACCCAGAAAGTCCAACGCCACCCATCGGATCTCCTTTGTATGAGGCTGGCCGCTAGAAATGGGCCACTAACAGCTCCCGCTCCTATTGCAATGCTCACAAATCCCTGATATTTCCCCCTTTCCCTCAGACTTACCAGATCGCTGACTATAATTGAGACCAATGAGCTTATGCCTCCCGCACCGATGCCGCTCAATGCACGAGTCACGTATAACCAGACTGGGGTCTTTGCCCAGCCAGAAAGGAAATCGCCAATCATTATACACCCAACAGAGACCAGTAAGACCGGTTTGCGTCCGGAAATATCCGATACGCGTCCATAAAGAGGCTGAAACGTTGTTTGTCCGAGGAGGAAGGCAGTTCCCGCCCAAGTAATTGTTGAGCCTGCAGACAAAGCATTTGAGATCGTAGGTAAAGCCGTGGTGGTGGAATTCATGTCAAGATATGAAACGAAGTAACAAGAGCATAGGCATATGTAGGAGACAATGAGCCGAGGAAATGAAAGACGTATTGTCTGATCATGTAGATGGGTCAACCTTTCTGGACAGGGAGACCCATCTTTCCCTTCTTCAGATTTAGCTTCCAAACTCATTTCATGAGCAGTGGAAGGACTTTGATGAAGGTTAGTAGTTACAAGATGTCAAGTTCAAGATAACTAAGTATCGGGAAAGTACTTCCAAGGCATGGATAACGAAAGTTGAATAGCTCGTGTCAATTGAGAATCCCAACTTTCTGCTCTGCAACATTATGAAATGTACTATCTCAGAGGGTAGTACTCTATTTCAACCCATCATACCTTGTGATGGCCTCCGGTTGTCAAACTCATTGCCGTCTGTAACTTCACAGATTAATAGGCCGAATCAAGAGTATTTCGCGGGAACGAACCGTCCGACGCGACGTTATAGAGAGGGTAACACATACATCGATTCCATTTCCAAATACCTGTCCCGGTCAACAGCCTCGCAGCAAAACGCGAGGAGCTGCTAGGTATCGACATTGATCGCGTGCCACGGACTGGTTCAGTTTGCCATTCATACAAAACGATCACCGTATCAAAAATTGGCAGCACGCGATCAGGCATCGATCATCAAGCTGTTGAAGATTGCATATCCCCAGGTGTTAGATCCCTGACTACCTATTGACGAGTGTGAAGAGCCCATAAAATCTCGGGGTATAGCTTTCGGGTAGTTCAAGCTTGGATAGAAGCCCGTATTTATGGG
This sequence comes from Penicillium paxilli ATCC 26601, assembly GCA_000347475.1. Lineage (NCBI taxonomy): Eukaryota > Fungi > Ascomycota > Eurotiomycetes > Eurotiales > Aspergillaceae > Penicillium > Penicillium paxilli. Next base: position 131,299 of record AOTG01000318.1, read on the forward strand.
GCTGTACAGCTATAGGTTGTATCGTATATTGATTGAACACTTTCATTGTCGGACTGACCTTCTGGTGGGAAAATCATGAAAGAGATGAACTAGCTAAATGTCCAACACATGAACTGCATTGATATGCAGAAGCTTTTTGACACCGATGATTCGCTCATCGGCCTCGCATCCAGATTGAGTGCCCATCACCAAGTCCATGGCAGCAGCTGCCATGTTGTCAATAGCCAGCCTGTGTGCTGCAACTATAAACTGCTTAACCTCGTCGCTTTTCACATCTTCGTGGTATCTTTCGAGCAGTATTCGTAGGAGACAACCGTAATTCCCAGCTTCAATGCAAGCTCTTGCTTCTTTTTCATTGGCGAAAAGATTGGGATCGCCATCCAGTGCGCTCCGAGTAATACTTTCCATAGCATGTATTTTGGCTCTCATCAAATGGTTTGCGTAGATTATGACATTGGCCCCTGCATCAACAAGAGTTTTCCGGGGCGTGTTCGAGTAGGCAGTCGGAACTACCACGAGTGGTGTGGTTCGGTCTTTCTCTCGGAAGCGTTTTGTGAATTCGAGGACTTCAATCGGACTATGGCTTTTGCTGTGAATCATGATTGCATCGGCACCTGCTTTCGTGTACATAGTGGCGCGATATAGGGCGTCTTCGAGAGATGACTTGACGGAGGCCACCTCCTCGGTTGGTTCGTCTTTCGGAATGCGTACATTGAACGACTCGATCCTAGCAGCAACCATCAAATCGGTTCCGTGTACACACTCTTTGAAAGCTCGGATGACCTTGCTGAAATTCACTGGATCTGCTTGTAATTGCGAGCCATTGGCCGAGAGTAGAGAATTGACCTTTGTCCCTGGGGCTTTCAACTCCTTGTCCTCGATTATCACCATGGACACCCCAATAGTCACGAGGACGGCCACCAAGGCTGGTATATCTCTGACAGGTCCGCCACTGTCGGCATCGAAGGCTGCACATATTGGGTGATCACTCGTCGTTAATGATTTGAAATTTGTTGCTTGCAGGATTGCTCGATAAAGCGGAGATAGGATCTCAGTGTCAGGGATTCCAAGGTAGGTGGTCTGCGTAAGACCGCTGATCCATATACCCTCAAACTGCTGGCCCTTATGGCCTTTTGTGTTTCGAACGACTTCCGTGGACGCTCGATCGTGTGCCTCGAGTAGGCGAATCACCCCGTTGCTCTGTCGGAGAGCTGATTGAACCGATACTGACATTGTTGAAATGTCTTTAGGGAGTAGACTGAGAAGTCTCAGAGTAATGCTGAATGTGAACAGGCTTGAGCAGAGAATTGTGGATCTTGGATTTGAAAAAGGTTGTATGGGAGGTGATTACAAGATGATGATTGAAGTAGGCAACCGCTCCTACTGAGATCACATGTTGGCGCAACAATTAGAGTAGACGTAGACCAACCTTGATTGTCTTATACAAGAATTGTACTATGTTTCTATGCAATCTCGTCTTTCTCCGCTATAATGTTCCGCTGGAGTAATTATAATAATATCAATTGCTATCACCTAGACGCATTCCAAGGTTTGACTAGATTTGTAGAGTGAACAACAGTAGCGTTTTAGTCTGCGAGGCATACACGCATAACTGAACCAATTGACGTGATGTTATTGAAGCTGTCAAGACCTCGTCACTCTTTGCTAAAGTTCATTAGATCCAATTCTAATGTTCGGGTCATATCCACATTTGCTTCCCCGATGTAACCAGACACGCCCTTCCCGATATAAGGTTTTTGTACATCCACGCTGGGATGGCCTCTAACAAACAATGGATGTCTGCAGGTGGGACGTGGTAAGTGTATTTTCAAAAGATCAATTGAAACAGAAAGGCAAAACTCAAAAGACTCAATGAGTCAAGAGATTGACATTGATATTTGAAGCTGCAAGTGAGCATTGTTGATAGTGGTAAATTGCATGACTAATAATCCTGAATCGGCCCGTTCAAGTTAGATCGACAACATTCAACTCTCTCCACCAATCACACTACTTCTCGCTCTCGCCATACTCTTTACTTTCCCCTCGACACTGTCTCTGTACCTTGCCAGAGCTGCTGTGTGTTACACTGAAACCATCCAGACCTTCTTGAATCAATCTATGGACAACGTCTTCAAGCCGTGGCGCACGACTAGTAGTAGCTATTCTACCAGTACCACTGAGCGAGGACTCGGAGACGTACTATTGTAAGTATAAGTGCTTATTTGCATGAGCCCGTCAATTTTCCAGACCATATTTGATACCAACTAATACAGCCCGCTGCCCGTTGCTAGATACCAAGAGCACGACCGTATTGCAGGATTCGAAGCGTGATCTGGAATTGTGGGCGAAAACCACGAACATAACGTGAAGATGGGTTCCTATCCCCATGACTCGCCATTCTTGCAACTCAATGATGTCCCCCTGGATCCTCACTACTCTCTCAAAGAAGACTTCGCTGCTGATCCTGCAGCCACAAAGGTGATCCTAGGGTCAGGCATCTACCGGGACAAGAATGGGAAGCCCTGGGTATTGCCAGCCGTCAAAGAGGTGAGAAAAAGCCCACTCATACCAAGACCTTTAATTCTGCAAAAGATGCCCACTGACATATATCTCGAATATTCCAGACTGAAGAAAAGATCAGAGCTTCGGAGGACTCGGGTCGCTATGATTATCTCCCTATCTCGGGATATGAACCCTTCTACATAGCAGCACGAAACCTCCTGTTCGGCACTCTCCCATGTCCAGAAGACCACTTCGTTTCGGTACAAACAATCGCAGGAACCGGTGCCAATTCCCTCGGCGCACGTGTATTATCTAAGATTCTCAAGCCGAATATTGACTTGTGGGGGGCTGCAGTGTGGCTGTCAAATCCAAGCTGGGTAAACCATGACAACATCTGGTCCGAAGCCGGCGTTCCAGTGAAATATTACCCATACTGGAATTCGGAGAAGAAGTGCCTGGATTTTGAAAAGATGATTCGAGCTTTGGGCAAATTGGCTTTACCCGGAGATATCGTCGTACTTCACGGCTGCGCTCATAACCCAACAGGCCTTGATCCAACAAGAGAACAGTGGAAGGAAATAGCCAGAGCTTGCCAAGAGAGAGAATTATTTCCATTCTTCGATTGTGCATAGTAAGTGGATTTCTTTGCGCTTGTCTTTACTACTTCCCAAATAGACGACACAAGCTTACCAGACAAAGTCAAGGATTTGCTTCCGGAAACCTAGACGAAGATGCCTGGGCTTTGAGGTACTTTGCCTCGCTTGAAAATATGGAGCTTGCAGTAGCTCAGTCGTTTTCCAAGAACATGGGTCTATATGGAGAACGTGTTGGAGCTCTGCACATCCTCACGAACTCGCCAGAGGCGGCATCCAAAGCGAAGGGTAATATTCTCCGTCTTCAACGAGGACAGATATCCCAGCCTCCCCAGCGCGGCGCCAAAATTGCAGCAAATATTCTGTCAGATGAGAGACTATTTCAGAAATGGCTGGGTGATTTGTCGGAGATGAGTTCTAGAATCAAGGATATGCGGAAAGCACTACACGATGAACTGATTGCTTTGGGGACGCCTGGAAGCTGGGATCATATCATCACGCAGGTATGATACCTTAAACAAATACATTCCAAGAAGAGATGCTAACATTTTGAAATCTTGTCAGATCGGTATGTTCTCGTATACTGGCTTAACCCCGGCACAAGTATCAACCATGCGCAACGAAGATCACGTCTATATCCTCAGTTCGGGACGTATCTCAGTTGCAGGCCGTAAGTCACCTACTACACTCAAAGCCATCGACCGCATCCTGAATCCACGAAAGCCTTGAGCGCAAGCTGACTTTTTTAATTGCAGTGAATGACGCGAATGTCAAACACGTCGCGCGAGCAATCGACAGAGCAGTGAGAAAAGAAGCATGATGATCTAGGTTACTTGAATGCGATTCCGACACCATCGTCGATGAAAAACGAAGCTCGATCCTATCACACTCCTTCCTATCCTTCCTATCCCATCCTTCCTATCTTTACGCCTATTCTTCCTATCCTTACGCCTATTCCTATTTCCTCTTCTTATCCTTCCTATTATTATCCCTATTTTTCCTATGCTTATGCCTATTTCCACGCCTATTCTTATCTTAATTCTTCTCTTTCAATCTCCAGAATTTACAAAATATCTGTTTCCATCAAAGAAACAACTTGACCTAATCGGAATTTCAAGCTCTTGCGTGCAGTGCCAGTGCGGGACCGTAGCAACCTAAAACACCTTGTTAACAAAGTTATCGTCCTTGGTATCTCTAGGGAAGTCTACTGACTGCAATATCAACATTAGATTCAACTGGGAAATTTATCAATAATGATAATGTTTGATTCAAGTGATTCATGAGCATGGGGGCAAAAAATGATAGATGCACGATGCAATGTACCAACTACAGTATCGCAGTGCCTCCTTGAAGTCCAAGTTCAAATCTAACCTTCATTCATTGTATCGGAATCATGGGACATCACACAATGCTACTACTGTATCTACCACAAACACCAACACCAATACCAACACCCAACACTAACACTAACAACCTCACAATCACCCACTATACCCAACAGCCTCAAGCTCCTTCCGCACCGCATCCTCCGTCTGAATCTTCTTCATCTGCGTATCTTCCAACTTCTCACCACCAGCAAGACGCATCTTCAACTCATCAATAGCGCGGATCTTCTTAAGCAGACCACGGATCTTCTTATCCTGAGCCGAAGGATCAATAGCAACAGGCGCAGGAGCCGCAGCCGGAGCCGGGGCAGGAGAAGGAGCCTTAGCACCATTGCCATTGCCATTCACAGCGCCGTTCTTACCACCGCGGGAACGATTCCGGTCCGGACTAGGTCCAGTAGGCGCATTAGCAGGAGGCTGAGGCTGAACCTCATCATCACGAGCCTTCTTAGCAGCCTCGCGCTTCTTCTTGTTCTTAGCAGCAGACTTGGAAAGTTTCTCAGACGAGTCTGCACCAGGCGGCAGAGCAACACCACCACCAGGGGCAGCGCCAGGAGGAAGATATTCCTCAGCCGGTTCGGCGCCGGGAATTTCACGACGACGGGGCTTGCCGAAGCCGTTTGAGATTCCGGCGCCTGCTGCGCCGTCACGGACGTAGGCGGCTCCGCCTTGGTCTTCGCGCTTGAAGGCTAGTGGGGTCAGTTGGCCGCGGGCTCCGGGGGGTCTGTAGGCGCCTGCGGGTTTCACGGGGGCTTTGCGGGTGCTTAGGTAGGCTGTTGCGGAGGGGTGGGCGACGGGGAGTTTGGTGAAGGGGTCGCCGAGGGGGAACTGGGTTGTTCCTGCGGGACGCCAGGTGACGTCGTATAGTTCTGTCATGTCTTCGTTGTACATGAGGTTACCGCTGACGTGCCAGATGCGGACGCCGTTGTCGACGCGGAGGCGGGGGCTGGTGGTTGCGGTTAGGATGTATTGGCCGTCTGGGGACCAGGCGCAGACGCTGGCGTTGGATGCTTCGACGGTGGCGATCTTGTGGAAGTTCTTGTTCATGTCGTAGATGTCCATTTGGCCGGCCAGGTTACCGAAGCCGGCGACTAGGACGAAACGACCGTGCGGGGAGAACTGGATGGTGTTGCGGGGGCTCAGAGGGAAGTTGTGGGTGGGTTGGCCGCGCATGTTGAAGATGGTGGTCTTTGCGGGCATGTAACCGTAAACGACACCGAACTCTTTCGAGTTGGGGTTCCAGCTGACGTCGTGGATGGGTCCTTCCTTATCTGTTTGGTAGGAGGAGGCATTAGTGAAAAGGTTCTTAATCCCCAAAGGTTCGTATTCTTCTCATACCGAGATCAATCCGCGAGTCAAATGCGCCGCTGGCACTGAGCAGGTACAGTGTGGTCTCGCCGTAGTAACTCTTGCCGGTACGGTCCACTTCGGTCTGCGCAAGCACGATCAAAGTGGTGCCGGAGGAGTTCCACTTCAGCTGAACCTTGTCACCCTTGAAGAAGCTCTTCTGAGAGACAGGAGCGTTGAACTGGGGCACAATGAACACCTTAACCTGGGCAGGTTGACCCTATAATTGCGAAATCAAACGAATTAGCCCAAGCTCTCAATTCCCATGCAATTGGGATTGCTGTTCATCTTCAACTTACCTTACGCTCAGGAACGAACACCGCAATCGAATGGGTTCCTCCCGGCGAGAGGGCAAAGTCCGACACCCCCTCCACACGTAACTTGTTCCAAACATTGGACAGGTTTTCGCTCTGGTAGAACTGAACCTCATTGGTCACGACGCGGGCACACAGCTTCTCGTCGGCGGTATACTGCAAGTTCCAGCCCGTCTGCGACTTCTGGACGAAGTTGCCCACAACAGAGTGCTCTCCAGTCTCAAGAGCGCGCCACACCTTCAGGTTCTTCGTGGCATCGCCGTTCTCGTCCTTAGTCGGTCGTTGCCAGGTGATCAAGTAGGTGCCGAGCGGGGAGAAACCGATCTCGAACACGTTCTCGGCGGTGATGGTCGAAAGAACGTTACCGGCCGAGGAGTCGACGATGGTGACCCTGCAGCGTGAAACGGTTAGATTGGAAAGAGACCGGCTAGCCGAGCGGGCAACAGCCAGAGGCTTGGGGAAGTAGTATAGAACTCAACATACCTTTCGGGGGAAGCCCATGCGTAATAACGACCACATGGAGAGTAGGCGCTGCAGCGGAGGTTACCCTCGGGCCTCTCAAAGCCAGACAAGGGCTGGTAGGTGGGAGCGGCATCCGTGATGCCAATCCCTTTGAGAGTGCGGACTGCCAAGGTATGTCAGTTATCATCCACCAATCCGGGTTATACCCAGTTTTCGACGTCATTGATCTTCTTGTTCGCACATATCGACCAGTTGCGGGGAATGCGTGGCATTCTGTAACCAAGAAGAGCGAGGAGGAGGGAGGAGGGGAAAAGGTGGAACCCACATGCAATTTGTGTCGAAGCCATCTTGAGTAGAATTCAAACAAAAGCTGGAGCTTAGAAACCAACAAAAAAGTACAATCCCAAGTCTAGATGCAAATATCGTAGCGGATATGCTTATTCCTTATTCCCAAGACACTGGTCTGATAGATCAGGACAGAAAACACAATGCGACCGAAACGAGGCGCGTGGACCGGTTCGGAGGACACGTAGGGTGGAAGAGAAAACGGGATCGAGCGAATCAAGAAGAAAAGAACTTGATTCTGGAGTGAGGTAGGTTGGCTTTTGGCGTTTTGGCTTTGCAAAGAAGTTGCAACGAGGTAGGCAGTGCGGGATCGAAAGAGTCTTTTGGAAGGTTTCGGAGATCTCTGTAAAGTCGAGCGAAACTTCTCAATTGAGACACCTGGAAGAAAATGCTAGAGCGGATCGGAAATCTTTCAGTGCTTGACAAGTCAATGCCAGCAGAAGGGCGGAGATCTGGAGAGGGTGGAGGATGGGGGGGGGGGG